>PISX010018023.1:0-41797 GCA_004024625.1 Mellivora capensis | reverse complement strand
CTCCCCATGTCCTCCGTGTTATTTGTTATGCTCCGCAAATAAGTGAAACCATATGATAATTGACTCTTTCTGCTTGACTTATTTCACTCAGCATAATCTCTTCCAGTCCCGTCCATGTTGCTACAAAAGTTGGGTATTCATCCTTTCTGATGGAGGCATAATACTCCATAGTGTATATGGACCACATCTTCCTTATCCAATCGTCCGTGGAAGGGCATCTTGGTTCTTTCCACAGTTTGGCGACCGTGGCCATTGCTGCTATAAACATTGCGGTACAGATGGCCCTTCTTTTCACCACATCTGTATCTTTGGGGTAAAGATTCTTAACTTTAGAGAACAAACTGATGCTTACCACAGAAGGGGTGAGTGGGGGGATGGGTTAAATAGGTGATAAGGATTAAGGAGTGTACTTGTGATGATCACCGAGTGTTATATGTAAGTACTGAATCACTAAATTGCACTCCTGAAACTAATATTACACTCTATGTTAACTAACTGGAATTTAAATAAAAACTTCTAAAAAGCCTAGTTTCTTAATAGTCCTAATCTGATACATTAGTCTGCTCTCATAATTAGTATCAAATACTGGAAAAACAATAAAATATTAAGGAGTTCTCCTGAATTGCATCTGGGATTTAGACTCTGAGTTATTTCAAGACACTTGTATTTAGACCTAATGGCATTTAGTTTGCTGCTAACTTGATGGTCCAATGTAAATGTACCTTTATATTCTGTGCCTAGAGTGGGAAATGAAGATTATGGTTTTGTTTAAGCACAGTAGCCACGGGCTACAGAGTACTTAAGACTCTGCTGTCCTAAGTCCAGAGACTCGTATGTGCACAATCTCCATGCCTAGGGGGCCACTCGGTTAGCCTGCTGCTGACATGGATTCGATGCTTACAAGGTGGGGGCCCTGTGTTTTCACTGCTGCCGATTTCTGATGTCCTTTTTTTTTTTTTTTAATTTATTTATTTGTCAGAGAGAGAGGGAGAGAGAGTGAGCGAGACAGGCAGACAGGGTGGCAGGCAGAGGCAGAGGGAGAAACAGGCTTCCTGCTGAGCAAGGAGCCTGATGTGGGACTCAATCCCAGGACGCTGGGATCATGACCTGAGCCGAAGGCAGCCTCTTAACCAACTGAGCCACCCAGGCGTCCCTATTTCTGATGTCCTTTATGAGCAAGGGTTCTCTATTTAAAATCAGTGAAGTAAAGACCCAAAAGGACCCAAAATGAACTTGTCCCAGCGGTTACCTTATATAGACTCTCTGACACACTTCTCCTTTTGCAAAAATACTGAGTGCAGATCATTACTTTCCGACACTCGTGTGCAGAGACCTACTTTACAACACTTCAGGGAAGTTAATGTACTAGATCTTGAAATGCCTTTCTGGAAAGTGATGTAACTTATGGTTTTCTTCCAGTGGCACTGTTAAACTCTTGTCTCATTTTCAGGTCCGTGGGGCCGGTGCATGGGAGATGAATGTGGGCCAGGAGGCATTCAGACCCGGGCCGTGTGGTGTGCTCACGTGGAAGGCTGGACGACGTTACATACAAACTGTAAGCCGGCCGAGAGACCCAGTAACCAGCAGATCTGTTTCAAAGTGTGTGACTGGCACAAAGAGTTGTATGACTGGAGCCTGGGACCCTGGAATCAGTGTCAGCCCGTGATTTCCAAAAGCCTGGAGAAACCCCTTGAGTGCATTAAGGGGGAGGAAGGCATTCAGGTGAGAGAGATAACGTGCATCCAGAAAGAGAAAGACATTCCTGCAGAGGATATCATTTGTGAGTACTTCGAGCCCAAACCTCTCCTGGAACAGGCCTGCCTCATCCCCTGCCAGCAAGACTGCATTGTGTCGGAGTTTTCTGCCTGGTCTGAGTGCTCCAAGACGTGCGGCAATGGGCTCCAGCACCGGACGCGTCACGTGGTAGCACCCCCCCAGTTTGGAGGTTCTGGCTGCCCAAACTTGACAGAGTTTCAGGTGTGCCAGTCCAGCCCCTGTGAAGAGGAAGAGAACATGTACAGCTTGCACGTGGGTCCCTGGAGCTCGTGCTCGATGCCCCACTCAAGACAAGTGAGACAAGCAAGGAGACGTGGAAAGAATAAAGAACGGGAAAAGGACCGAGGCAAAGGAGTGAAGGACCCAGAAGCCCGTGAACTTATTAAGAAAAAGAGAAACAGAAATAGACAGAACCGTCAAGAGAACAAATATTGGGACATCCAGATTGGATATCAGACCAGAGAGGTTATGTGTACTAACAAGACGAGGAAACCTGCTGATTTGAGGTAACATTTTATAACCATTTAACTGGGGGTGTCTTTCTGTCAAGGCGTGGGCTACAGAGTACTTAAGATTCTGCTGTCCTAAGTCCGGAGACTCATATGTGCATAGCCTAGAATGAGCTACCCCCAAGTGTAACATGATCTACGTTAAGACACTCAAGCTTTCATGGGTTTCCTGACCTCGTTTCTGTTTTGTTCCTGGTTAGGCACTGTACTCCTAGAGTTCATTTAAATGTTCCTGTCAAAGTTCTATAGCATGAGCTCTTCTCCATGAGATGGTGGTACTTCTTTAGGTCAGTCGTGCTGTTTCCACCTACAATGGGGGAAAAAGAAAACCTACTTAGAAGCTAGAGGTTGGGAATTGTGAATTCAGATACTTATTTTAGTGAGAATAAAGCACATCTCTCCAAGTTTATAGCATTTTCAGCATTACCCTATAAACAAAATCTAAACAACAACCCAGGGAGCTATACCCAAGAATAATTCTCTTTCACGTTTTTATAAAATGGAGTAAATCTCCCTAGAGGAAAAAAAAAGGGGGGAACCAGAAGAAACTAAGGTAAGTAGACATTATTTAATCATGAGTAGCCTGGTTTAGAAAACATGTAATTAATTGGCTGCATGTTCTACACAGAAATTATTTGTCAAGTGATCGCTGGGTAAATAATGACTATATTATGAAAGACTTTCTCATGTGTGATTTACTTGTTGTGAAAATATTCAGTGAGGATTATTCATTGAGGATTATCTAAAGGATATGATGTTCTCTGGATATTCTAAATTTTGCTCTTGGATAAGCCAGACCATCTGGGAGTGTCTTATCTGGATCATTTGCATAATTGGTTTTTCTGAACTATTTATACAGTTACGATTTGGACTGAACTGAGTGAAATTATGGTAACATCACTCAGAATTTTATATCATCTTTATTGTAAAAATGACATTGAAAGTGTCATCTACTCCATCACACAGTCTGTTCTCTTGATTAAAAACACATAAGATAAATTTCACTGAAGGCCCAACCCGTGTGCTGCCGGTGAGCAGCTGCAATGCTTTCCTTATGGCCCTGGAAATGTTGCAACAGATCACATGTGCCTGTTTCGTTTGGCTCCTGGGAGCATGACTAGACTGTGTGGCAAGTAGGTTGCTTACTGACATACCCCACTGCTTCATCTTTTTTGCACCATGATTTTCCTTCACTCATTCTTGCCTAGTGATTTTGCCATCTGTGGATTTTGAAAGCTGGTTGAAAGCCTTTTTAGTGAAGAATATAGTTTATTTTTTTAAAAGATTTTATTTATTTATTTGACAGACAGAGATCACAAGGAGGCAGAGAGGCAGGCAGAGAGAGAGAGAAGAGGAAGCAGGCTCCCTGCTGAGCAGAGAGCCCGATGTGGGGCTCGATCCCAGAACCCTGGAATCATGACCTGAGCCGAAGGCAGAGGTTTTAACCCACTGAGCCACCCAGGCGCCCCTAGTGAAGAATATAGTTTAAAGAAATAAATAAACAAATAAACAATTGATTTGTCTAGACAATAATTTCTCTCAGCATAGTGTTGTTCCGGTCGCTATTTTTAGGTTATGTGCTAGTCGCTCCTCTCTTTGTACTTACACAGTTGTATTTTCTCTCAGCCACACAATAATCTGCTTTTTCTTCATTTAGTAACATCAGTCCAACTCCTTTCTTGGTCTCATCATTGGTTACTTGATCTCCTGCCTTCACCCTCCAGGTTCCCTGCAACTCCTTAAGCGTTCATGTGTGTGTGTGTGTGTGTTTGTTCACCATGATTGTGTATCGTGTGTGTTTTCATTTCAATCCCTGTTTTACTCTTTTCTGACTATCCTCATCCTGGTGATTTCCTCATCTCTTTTCCTCAAATATTACAATTATATTAGTTACTTGGCTCCCACCAAGTAATTAAATGAGCCTCCAAGGCAACTTGAGTTGTCTCCTGCTGTCACTGAGTTAACATGCTGTAGACATTTAATTTAATGTTGACCACTCAATTAAAAGGGTAATTAGGATAGTACCTACCACTGCATAGAGCCATAGAGCCTAATATTCCCATTTGGTTGTTTGAAATAAGCAAACACATTTAAAGATTTGTAGATCTTCTGTCACGTGCTTATATTTTATTTGAAATAAACCTAATATAACTTATTAGGATATAGATTAAAATTTAAGTTGGTTGCTAATATTTCTTGCATTTAAGAATTATATATAAGAATACATATGGATAAATACATATGATCAAGACAGTTAAAGGCTTAGTGAAGAGAGGTAAGAATCAGGTATTTTGACATAGGTGTTGCTCAAACATTATATCACATCAGTGAAGCTAGTGAAATAAAGAGTAAATGGTTAACACCAGCAAAGAAGAGAGCCACAGATCACAGACTTGATGATCAAATTTAGTCTTTCCCCTTATATCAGATTCAGAAGCAATTTTGTCATGTCAGTGGGTAAAAAAAATCATTTAATAGGGCTAAAAACATCTGTTAGAGGGACTGAATGAATTTAGCTAAATAAACCTAAGAATCTTAGGGAAGCAGTTCACAGGCAAATAAATATAACTGTAGCAGAATTACTGTGAGAACTTCCAAGTTTCAGATGATAGATCTGGCCTGCTTTTTTGCTTTCAAACAGACTGAAATCAATAATAATGAAAAACACAAATGAAAAGTCTGTTTTTTCTTGACAATAGGAAATAGAGTCTCAAACCACAAATGACTGAGATTTAGAGAATGTGGTGAAATTAAACCTAACCGAAGGAAGAAACTTAGGAGGGTGTTATATCTTTGCAACTTCTGCAAGCGCTCAAACTCTCTGAGTAGCCTGGACTTCATGAGGGCCAAGGCAATGATGTCTCTTTGTATAGTATGGTCTGTGTTAAAAGAAAGAAGCATCTTTGAGTTTGAAAACAGGTGGCATGATAGGCAAGACTGAACAAGAAACTCACTATGCCATTACTGCAAAAAAATGCATCGATGGGTTGAGGGATGAAAGTTTGATGACTAGCGGACGAGAATTCTAAATCCCTACACATAACACGCCATGACACAGAGGACTCCCCTATAAAGCCGTGAGTTTCAGCCAAACTTAGGTAGAGTATTGCCCCAGGCCAAGAGTTGATATGAAAGTAAGGACAAGCAGTTCTCCAAGAAACCAGAGATGGTAAAGGAAATATGGCATTTCTGAACCAAAAACAGAAAGAAGAGCTAAGGAAATTGAATGAGCTTAACTTGTTAATCCAATGAGTGATTTGCCTGAGCTCCTAATGAAATGGAGAGGAATGAGAAACAAGAAAAAGAAATGAATTTACATTAGAAGCAACAAAATGTGGAAAAATATCTTGTGAAGAGGAGTCAGTGATACAGAGAACAATTTGAGAACATAAGTAAATCGTAATTTTTAAAAAAATGATGGATATGGAAACAAGCAAGGAAGATCACTATATGAAACTGATGTTCTTGAAGATAAGACCAAAAAAATTAGAACAGAAAAGGCAAATAACAACAAAAAACCCCACAAATATTATAGGACTTTCCTGAAATTAATTAACACTTTAACCACAGATTGAAATGGCACATGGGTCATATTCTTCTAGAAGAGGTTGCAATCATGTCCTCATGGAAGAGGTGGTGTAGAATAATTTTTATAAGGAAAGACAAAGAGACCTCAGACTGAAAACCAGCGCAATACTGAAACTGTGAAACTCTAAAAGCATTACTGTTGTCAAAAATTAGACAGGACAACACATTAACTCCACTCTTGGCTAACACTAATGTCTAAGTACTAGTTAATATAATTGAAAAGAGAAAGAAATGAAAATTGGAAAGCAGGTAGAGAAATTAAGATTTTTTCCCAATATTATGACTGTACACTGGAAAACTCAAGAGAATCATTTGAAAATAAAAACAATAAAATAACCCATGGGGGGCAGTGGATGGACACAAAAATAATATCAAAACAATCAAGATATTTCCTAGATGCATAACAATTAGTTAAACATTAATGGTGGAAACAGAAGATTAAAATATTACACTTAACAAAAGTTTAAAAGACCATAGACCATAAGAGACCCTTAACCATAGGGAACAAACAGGGTTGCTGGAGGGGAGGTGGGGAGAGGGATGGGTAAATGGGTGATGGGCATTAAGGAAGGCACTTGATGTAATGAGCATTGGGTGTTGTATACAACTGATGAATCACTAAATTCTACCTCTGAAAGTAATAAAACACTATATGTTAACTAACTTGAATTTAAATAAAGATTTTGAAATATTTTTTAAAAAAGTAAAAAAGACACAAAGAAATCTATAGATACACCTAACTATAAAAGTTCTGCACAGAACACCAGACTTAGAAACATAAAAATGAAGTATGCTTGTACCAGTTGTCCCAATATTGTTATTGTAAAATTTATAAGGGAAAAATAAGCATATAAGAAAGGCCACAAAATTTTTGAAAAATAAAAATAGAAAGCACTAATGTCCCAAGATAAATGTATTTTATTCTATAAAAATAGTAATAACAAATTCATGTTCTTACATGAATAATCAGATCAAGTGGAATGGGGTCTAGAAATAAGATCTGCAAAATCCTATAAAATGTTGCCTATGGTGAAGGAACATTTCCAATTTGGAGGGAAATTAAGTAATTTGCTTTTTCAGGGGGCAGTTGCTTTGCCATGTAAAGGAATGAGAAGATATGACTATATTGATATCTATATCTATATATCTCGAATTGTAAGCCTTTGACACTTGTTATAGCAAAGCAAAGCCTACGTGTATATTCAATATTTAAATTTTGTTTCTATAATATTCAAAGAAAGCATAAAATTTTTAAAACCTTAAATAAGGACCCTTTAGGGTACAGCATACAGAGGTCATGTAGTAATTATATTTTTAAAAAGTAAATTTTGCTCAAGAAAAATATGAGTGAAGTTAAAACCCAAGTTAGCAAACTAAGAAAAAATATTTGAGCATATAATTGGCAAGGAGCTAAATTTCTTAATACATAAGCACTCATAATATTGAGAAAAAGGTCAAAACCTAATTGAAAATAAACAGAGGATCAAGAAAAATGACTGGTAGAAAATATTTGTGATGAAGGACTGGTATTCAAAATAAACAAAAAACTCTTAAAACTCAACAATAAGAAAACGACCTGATTAGAACGATAAAGGACTGAAATCTAAAATATACAAGGACTGGTATCCAAAATATACTGAAAACTTTTAAAACTCAATGATTAAAAAAAAAGCCTGATTTTTAATTGCACCAAAGACCTTCACACCTCACCAAAGAAGATCTACAAATGGCAAATAAGCATATGAAAAGATACTTTATATCATAGGTCATCAGGGAAATACACATTAAAACAACAGCGAGATGCTATTACACACCTGTTAGAGTTACCAAAATCTAAAACACCGGCAACAGGGAATGCTGGGGAGAATGAAACAACAGGAACGCCGGTTCATTGCTGGTGGGAATGCAGAGTTAAGGTTCTGGGCGTTTTGTAAGCTAGCTTGGCAGTTTCTTACAACACTAAACGCACTGCTTACCATATGAGCAATTGTGCTCAGTGATATTTACCTAAAGGAACTGAAAACTTATATCCACACAAATATCTACACAGAGACGTTTACATAACAGCTTTATTCCTAATTGCCAAAACTCAAAGGCAAACAAGAAGTCCTTCGAAAGATGAATCAATAAACTGTAGCACATTCAGATAATGGAATATTATTCAGTTAAAAAACAGTGACCTATCAAGCCAAGGAAAGATATGGAAGAAATTAAATGCTAAGTGGAAGAAAAGGCTACATCCTGTATGATTCCAACTGTATGACATTCTGGAAAAGGCAAAACCCTGGAGACAGTAAAAAGAATAGCAGCGTTGACAGGTCTTAGGTAGTGGGAGAGATAAACAGAGGGAACACAAAGGATTTTTTTTAGGGCAGTGAAACGACTCTGTATGTTATTGTGATAGATATTTGCCCTTATACTTTTGCTCAGACCCATAGAATTTCAAATGCCAAGAGTTAACTGTGGTGTCAGCTAAGGTATGATGATGTATTAACGTAGGTCCCATTCTAGTGAGTGACGTTGATGATCGGGAGGCTCTGAATATACAAAGTAGGGGTTTTATAGGAACTCTCTGTACTTTGCCCTCAGTTTTGCTGTGAACCTATAACTGCTCTAAAAATTAAAATTGATTAAAATCAGCAAAGGATAGTTTCAGGTCACGGAAATTATGCTAATCCTCAATCATAATTAAATACAAAAAAGTTTAATCCCATTTTCACCTATCAGATTAGTAAATAAAAATGTTTAATAATGTGTCAGGGATCACTAAGATAGCCTCCAGCTTTGATAATTCACTAGAAGGACTCACAGGATTCAGCATATATTTACAGCTATGTCTGAGATTCATCACAGTGAAGGGATATAAAGCAAAAGCATAAAGAAACGTGTAGACAGAGAAGTACAGAGGAAACGGTATGAGGTTCCCCTGGAAATTTGGAGCTTCCAGGGTGCTCCCCAGGTGGAAATTCATAGCCTAGACTTAATCCCGCCAACGAAGAGTTGCAGCAAAATTGTGCAAGGCATTATCTGCTAGGGTAGTTTATTAGAGTCTCAGGGTCCCAAATTTTATTGGGGGGGGGAGGGTTGATCACATAGGAGCCCTATGCCTAGGGTTTTGCATATGCCTAGCATATGCAAAAATCCCAAACTCCCAGAGGGAAAGCAAATATTCACTGTAAACCACATTGTTTATACAAACAAATTAAGCATAATGAACTGCTTTATCATTTAAAGCAGTTTTCTCATTTAGAGAACACTTTTTTTTTAAAAAGATTTTATTTATTTATTGGGCAGAGATCACAAGTAGGCAGAGAGGCCGGCAAAAAGAGAGGAGGAAGCAGGCTCCCCGCTGAGCAGAGAGCCCGATGTGGGGGCTCGATCCCAGGGTCCTGGGATCATAACCTGAGCAGAAGAGAAAGGCTTTAACCCACTGAGCCACCCAGGTGCCCCTAGAGAACATATTTTAGCAGTGTAGAGAACTGTTTACCATTTAAGTTCCCGGATGCTGCCAAGGGCCAACCCTGCAAGCAGGTTCTTCTAAGGATAGAAGTCAGAGACTTGGTATTTTACTAATAATAGTATTTAATATTGGGGCACCTGGGTGGCTCAGTGGGCTAAAGCCTCTGCCTTCAGCTCGGGTCATGATCTCAGGGTCCTGGGATCGAGCCCCATGTCAGGCTGTCTGCTTAGCTCCGGCTCTCTGCTCAGCGGGGAGCCTGCTTCCCCCCTCCCCCTCTGCCTACCTCTGCCTACTTGTGATCTCCCTCTCTCTGTCAAATAAATAAATAAAATCTTTTTAAAAGGAAATATTATTTAATATTAAAGAATTGAAAGCAGGCATATTCTTGGGGCAAAAATTAATACAACCTATTTTAAAAATAATTTTGCAAAATATATCAAAATATTTTTTTAAATTTTTTTTTGGAGAGGAATCTTTTCTTTAAAGATTTTATTTATTTATTTGACAAACAGAGATCACAAGTAGGCAGAGAGGCAGGCAGAGAGAGAGAGGGAAGCAGGCTCTTCACGGAGCAGAGAGCCCAATGTGGGACTCGATCCCAGGACCCTGAGATCATGACCTGAACCGAAGGCAGAGGCTTAACCCACTGAGCCACCCAGGCACCCTGTATCAAAATTTTAAAAGGACATTACCTTTGTTAGTGATAATATGAATTTCTTCTAGATAATATGTACAACTCTCACAATAGCATGATTTGATATAGCAAAACAATCTGAATTCCACCAATAAAAGGACTAGTTAAATCACGGTGCTTCCCTGTATGGAATGTGTAGTTATTAGCCAGTGAAGTGTGTATATCAGGGCTTTTATAACAAAGTACCATTGAATAGTGACTTAAAAACAACAGTTATTTATTTCTCATTGTCCCAAAGGCTTAGAAGTCCACGATCAAGGCGCCAGCAGATTCGCCATCTGCTGAAAACTCTATTCTGTGTTGTAGACTTCTGGCTTTTCCTTGTACCCTCGCATGGCACAGAGTGGGAGAGAGCTCTCTGGGGTCCCTTTATGAGGGTACTAATCCATTCACGAGGGCTTACCTTGTGACCTGATCACCCTTCAAAGGCTCTATCTCCTCATACTATCATCATATTAGGGGTTCCCATTTCAAAATATTAATTTTGAGGGGACACACACATTCAGCCCAATGCAGTAATTGACTTCTAAGCAAACATGAAAGAGTAAAGGCAGTTTTATTGCACTGTCTTGCCCTCACCAGTAATGCCATTAAAAGAAGCACGTCTATGTATAGTTAAAAAAAAAAAAAATGGAAAGGGGAAGAAATCTAGGACTTGAGGGATGAAAGAGATTCCTTTAAAATAATTGGGATACAATCCTGAAAGGCTCATTCAAGGATCTTTTCATTAGATTATCCGTCAGAGGTGGGTGGGAGGAGAGTGCAGACATACAACGGGGAATGTGGAGAAAGGTCCCTTAAGAGCCAGTTCCTCACCCCAGAATCACAGGGGAAGTGTAGCTGGAGAGTAATTCAGCCAGAATATAACTTCCCAGGTCTCCTGACTGAGAGAAGCTGTCAAAGGTGAGGTGAAGAAGAAGGGGGGAGTAGAGGAGGCAAATGTCTCTAAATTATAACAGTGTAAGCCTGAGATTTAATGCTTTGCTATGAGCCTCCCTCACCTCTGGAAAGTTTAGCTATCCCAGATCACCTATTCCTGAAATGAAGTCCTGAATCTGCATATCAAAGACATAACATGTTTCAGGAAGAACTATAAAATCTGCTATAAATAATGCAAGAAACATTTAGTGAAAGTCATGCCTACTTTGGAAAGTATTTTCCATTTGAATATGCCTTCTTTTGTTGTGTTGCTTAAGAAAGGCAATTAATTGTAACTATAAATCCAGTGGAAACACTGCCAGGAAGTATGGGAAATTCCACTTGGTACATTCCTGAGGGAATAAGACAGAATTGGGATCTAAAACAGATTTCTGTTGGCTAAGCCAAAACAAAAAACAAACAGAAAAAAACCCAGATCTACCTATGCAGTTTCTAGATAACTCAATAAAGCAGACGTTTATTTTAGGCACAAATATATAAGGGCAAAAAATAACTAGGTCTCATAAATATAGTCAACTGACCTTTGACAAAGGAACAAAGACAATGTAATATTGCAAGGAGAGTTTCTTCCACAAACAGTGCTGAAATAAGTGAATACACGCACATACCCAAGTCTAGACACAGACCTAAATAACCTTCAAAAAATGAACTCAAAATACATCATAGACCTAATGCAAAAGGCAAAACTACCATAAAACTTATAGAAGGTAACATAAGAGAAAATGTAGATGACCTTGGACATGATGATACCTTTTTAGATACAGCACAAAAGATCTGTGAAAGAAATAATTGATAAATTGTGCTTCATTAAAATTAAACGCTTCTGCTCTGCAAAAGACAATGTCAAGAGAAAGACAAGCCACAGACTGAGAATATATTTGCAGAAGACTCATCTGTTAAAAGCCTGTTATCTAAAATACGCAAACAACTCTTAAAACAGAACAATAAGAAAACAACTGGATTAAAAAGTGGATCAAGGACCGTAACCTCACCACAGACAAAATTCAGCTGCTAAATTAGCATATGAAGAAATGCTCCACATTATAGGTCATCAGGGAAATACATATTAAAAAAACAATGCGATACCATGACACACCTGGTAGAATAGCAAAAATCCAGAACACTGGCAATACCAGATCCTGGTGAGGTTGTGAAGCAACAAGAATGAATATCGCTAGTGAGAATGCAAAATGGTACAGCCACTTCAGAAGCCAGTTTGGAGGCTTCTTATAAAACCAAACATACTTCCATATCATCCAGCAGTTACACCCCTACACATTTACCCAAAGGAACTGAAAACTTACATCCACCCAATAGCTACACAGTGTTACCAGGTGTTAGGAGAGATAAATGAATAGGGGGTGCATGGATGGCTTTTAGGGGAGTAAAAATAGTCTGAAGGATATTATCATGATGGATATATGCCATTATATATTTGTGCAAACTGGTAGAATATACAACCCCAAAAGTTAACTATAATGTAAAGCATAGATTTTGATTGATTGTGGTGTTTAAGTGTAACTGCATCCTCGGTAAAAAATGTACCTTTCAAATGAGTGATGGGAAATGGGGAAGTTATATGAGTGGGACAGAGAGTGTGTGGGAAATCTCTATACTTTCCTCTTAATTTTCTTGTAAATCTAAAACTGTTCTTAAAAAAAATAAACTCTTAAAAGGCAACTGGCTAAGATATGAAGAGGAGAATACTCTAGTATCCCAAAAAAATGGGCACATTGGAGTGTTTTTCTATCAGTTTGTTATCAATTATGTTCTTTCTTCTTAAGTATTTCTATAAATTCAGTCTTAGTACTTCAGATTGTAGTGAGTAATGCTCGGGAGGCTCTCTGCATTTTTTTTCTAAACTCATACTTTTCTGGCATACCCTTTCATCTTCAAAATTATATCTGTTAAGATTAAATTGTATTTCCTCTCAACACATTCTCTTTGTGCCAAACTCCTAGTTTACTTTAGAATAATAGCTGTCAACTACTCCATCTTTCTCTTTAAGATGAACATAAAGCTACTGACTTTATAATAGTTAAATAAATAAAGCAATACAACCCCTAAAAACCTGGCTGATTCAACAAGCGAATTTAAGTAATAGATAATTAAGAGAAATAAGTAATAAAATAGGAAAACTTATATATCCATGGCTTCATGATGTTGAACAAGGAATTTAAACTTTGTTCTCATGAATCAATATATGTAAAGTGAGTCAGTGATGAACAAGAGAAGAAGGGAGTCAAAAAATCTCTGAAAGCCTTACACGTTTGGTGATTCCTAAGAACTCTGAACCAAAACCATACCTAGAATTGTGGATATGAAATCCCATGTATCTTTCTTGGCAGAAATTTAGTTAATTTTGACATGTTCTAGAAATCCAGTCAAATGGAAACATCAGAACGAATATAGAACAGGACAGCTCTCACTCTTGAAAGTAACAGCACAGTATTTTCTCCAAGCATGTACTGCGGAGTTCCTGGGGCCCATTCCCACAGGACGACCCAGGGAATCATTGAACTTGCAAATCTTAATTCTAAACTTACCAAAAAGAAGGGAGTAAATTGCCCACTATTTAAAGTAATACTGATTACTTTTAGGTTATTCAGAATCCATTTATAAAATTACTACTTCCCCTGCATAAATAACAGGCTTTTAGATTTAAAAACTTTCTGTAACATTGAAAGTGTTGATTTGCCTGCCATAGGCTCACCATCGTTTTTCATAAGCTCGCCTCAGCTTCCTGCTGGCCACGGCTGGCTGGAGAAATAGAGTCCATGTGCCCACCTTCTTTTGTAGATGGTATATAGCTGTTGGAGGTTTATGGCTTTGCTCATCTCAAAACGTAGAGCTGACTGGGCACTGATAATACATTTGTGCTTAGAGAGCCACTCAGCCCTTCTAGATGCTGCTGTGTGCCTCCTAGATGTGCTGTGTCTAGATGAGGCTCATCCCAGAGCAGTACCTTAATAAAGCTTCCTGCTTCTCTTCTTTCTGGTTGGATCCTACCCATAGGAGGCAGCAACAGGCTATAATAAAGTAGGAAGAGAGGAGTTGAGTATATATTCCTGTCTTTTTGGGTCAACCAGTGACTGAGTTCTTCTCAAAAAGGCTACGGCCCCTCTCAAGCAGCTCAGCCCTCCAGCTCCAGATCTGTATCACGTTTTGGTAAAATCTTTTTCCTTGGTCCCCTTACCATTTTGGGGTGATAATCTTCCCATACTTGCTAGCCCCAGGGAGCTCCACCATCTGTCGGTAATTTCTCTGAACACCCATACTTTTGTTAATAATCCTTTTATTAAACTCTTCCCATTAACCTTGTGACTTTGCAATCTGTTTTCTGCTGACCCTGATGGATATAACAGCTATGCTAGAGTACAGTGTCAAGAGTCAGAGAATGACTTCTATGTCTGTCACTGCTATTATGTATTAAATTAATTATGCATTTCTTTAGTTATTTACTTCTCTGCTCAACAAAGTACAAGACATCAAGACTTTCTGGGTACTGGAATATATAGATTAAAAAAAAGAAAGAAAGAATGTAAAAGCAGAGACCCTAATCTCAAAGACCTATACTTTGCTATGGAAAGAGTGACACAAAAAAAGCAATAAAATATTACATGTGCAATCTTACGTCTATAGAGAGAGTTTGTACAAGTGATATCCTAGGCAAGTTCTTCCTGAAAGGAGTCTGACAGGATCAGAAATGGCCTCATGGAGGAAATGCTGCTAAGTTTAAGGATCAGTAGGTATGCCTAAGAGAGGGGAGGATAATGGAAGAGAAATACAGGAACAGCAAGAGCAAAGGTCCTGAGGTTTCCATCAGTAGTGATTCATTGAGTGATGGTGTGATGTACATAGATCATTCACACATTGAGAGATTTTCCTGTAAGGAATGAGAAGCTAGATGTAGCTAAGAAAAGCCAGGCCAATCTTGGAAGTCCAGTTTAAATGTTTAGATTTTATGTCCTATGGGTTGGGCATTTCCACAGTTATTAGAAACAGTGCTTTCAGTGCACTCCTATGTAGGTAACATTTATTTATAAATTCCTGAATAGCTAAAAAAGTATGCATACTACTAAAAATTATAATAATTAATACTAAGTATAAGAAAAAGAAATGAAGAAACAGTACTAGTATTTTGCTAATCATTATGACTTTGCATTATCTTTACCTAAAATCTTAAGGGAAACCATGAAGAGTTGCATTATTAGCAGTAGTGATTTTTAGTCTAAATGATGGCCTGCCATTCAGCAATTGAACAAAAGGAAGCTCTTAGGTAGTGTTTTAAAACTTGAAATTAAAGGAACATATTGGGGGCCAGGGACCAATCATAAGTCAAATTGTAGATACCACTGTTTAGTCTTCCTTCGCATAAAGTTTAAATAAAGTCCTTCCCAATTTCCTCACTTTTCCTCTGAGCCTTATTAATATCTTCCATTTGATTGTTCTAAGTTTAATTTTCTTTTCTTCCTTGGGCCTGTGTGAGAGCAGATTTCCTTGCGCTGGCACTCCCTTTAGCAGCCTAGGTACTGTTTGGGGCAGTGACCTTGCATCTCCCTAATAGCAATTGTGATCTCATCCATTGTTCTCATTTATTTGCTGGAATTCTACCACTTCTTTGTGGGTAGTACTGAGACTCCCTCTGACTGGAATATAACAAGAAGGGATTTAAATAGGAGGAAATGCTTTCAAATGGAAAAAAGTCCATGTAGGATAAGGAATTGAATAAATTATTAATGCAATATTTGTATAACCTAATTAAGAATATGCTCACTCATTTAGCATCTACTAATATATTATATTGGTAATTTTGTGTGTTTTATTACCTTCTTAAAATTATTGCTTACATATTAGGCATGATTTTTAACCCTCTACTCACACTTTGACTTTTCTATTTCTTTATTTTCCTAATCTTGTATCATCTTATTATAGGGTGATTATCTACTGTTTTCCCCAAAGTGTCTTTGACAGGTATTTTCTTCCCTATTTAGAATAAATATGTGGTCAGTGATACTAGATTTTAAAAGTTGCGACCAGAGAAATCTTGACCAGTGGTGGCATTTATCAGGACAGCAAATGAATTGTGAATGAGCCAAGTAACTGTGCTGTGCCTCGTACAAGAAGCCATTGTACTGAAAAGATCTTGGAATGTTGGTACAATCATGTACAGTGTAGTGTGCTGGAAAAAACAAGCATATTTTTGAAGAAGAAAAATCAGTTGTGACTACTGATAGCTGAGATTACATTAATTTTCTTCTTTGGTTTAAGAAAGAAAAGCTTTCAAAAAGCTGCTCCTAGCCATAAATCAGACCACTAACTGACTTGTTTATGAATACGCATGTCCTCCTTTTGGTAGGTGAATAGGAGTAGAGACAGGAAAAGACCTATATTGTAAGTCAAGAATAATAACTATGAATTTCTCAGAAATTATTTTTGGCAGTATGATATTTGAATACTTTTGGATTCCATCCAAGTTACGGTATACTAATACATTTTGGATATCATACAGATTTTCAAATAGTTTTTATTAAAAATGCAGCTTTCTGTCATTAAAATTGCTGTGTAAATTGAGAATGGCTGAGCAAAATGGGAATTTTTTTAGTGTTTTTTCAAATTTTTTTTAAAATTTATTCATTTGTCAGAGAGAGAGGGAGAGAGAGAGAGCGAGCACAGGCAGACAGAGTGGCAGTCAGAGGCAGAGGGAGAAGCAGGCTCCCTACCAAGCAAGGAGCCCAATATGGGACTCCATCCCAGGACGCTGGGATCATGACCTGAGCCGAAGGCAGCCGCTTAACCAACTGAGCCACCCAGGCGTCCTGAGTGTTTTTTCAAATTTTTATTAAGTTCTTATTTTAATCCAGTATGATTAAAGTGTTATTTTAACTCCAGATGTATAATATAAAGATTCAACAATTCTATACATTACTTAGTGCTGATCATAACAAGTGTACTCTTTAATCCCTATCACCTGTTTCATGCTGCCCCCTTACCCCCTGTAACCATCAGTTTGTTCTCTATAGTTTAGAGTCCAAAAATGCATAAAGTCTATTTTGGGGTTTGTGTCTCTCTGTCTCTCTCTCTTTTTACTTGTTTTGTTCTGATATTTCACATATGAGTAAAATAGTGAAATCACATGTCATTTGTCTTTCTGTGAACCACTTATTTCATTTAGTATTATACTGTCTAGTTCCATCCATGTTGTTGCAAATGGCAAGGTATCATTCTTTTTTATGACTGAATAATATTCCTCTCTCTCTCTCTCTCTCTCTCTCCACACACACACACACACACACACACGCATATATATATGTGTATATATGTGTGTGTGCATGTGTATACCACATATTCTTTATCCATTTATTGATTGACACTTGGGTTGCTTCCATAATTTCACTATGATAAATAATATTACTATAGACATAGGTGCACATATATCTTTTCAAATTAGCGTTTTTTAAATTTTTTAATTCTTTGGTTAAATACCCAGTAATAGAATTACTGTATCATATAGTACTTCTATTTTTAATTGTTTTGAGGAAACTCCATACTGTTTTTCACAGTAGCTGCACTAGTTTGCATTCTCATCAATAAAGCAAGAGGGTTCCCTTTTCTCCACATCCTTGCCAATACTTGTTGTTTCTTATGTTGTTTTATTTATTTATTTTTCTTTTTATTTGAGAGAGAGAGAACAGAAACAGGGGGAGCAGCAGCAAGAGAGGGAGAAGCAGACTCCCTGCTGTGCAGGGATCCCGACGTAGGACTCCATCCCAGGACCCTAGGATCACAACCCGAGCCGAAGACAGACGCCTAACTGACTGAGCCACCCAAGCACCCCTCTTGTGTTTTTTATTTTACCCATTCTGATTGGTGTGAGGTGATATCTCATTGTAGTTTTACTTAGCATTTCCCTGATGATGAATGATATTGAGCATCTTTTCATGAGTCTGTTGGCCATCTGGATATATTTGGAAAAGTGTCTGTTCATGTCTTCTGCCCATTTTTTAATTGGGATTTGGGAGGTGTTGAGCCTTATAAGTTCTTTATATATTTTGGATACTAACACTTTATCAGGTATGTCATTGGCAAATATCCTTTCTCATCCACTATGGTGCTTTTAGTTTTGCTGGTTGTTTCCTTACTGTTCAGAAGCTTTTTGTTTTGATGTAGTCCCAATAGTAAATTTTCACTTTCTTTTTTTTTTATTAACATATAATGTCTTATTTACCCCAGGGACACAGGTCTGTGAATTGTCAAGCTTACATACTTCACAACAGTCACCATAGTACATATCCTCCCCAATGTCCATAACCCAGCCACCCTAACCCTACGCCCCAGCAACCCTCAGTTTTTGGTTTTTTTGTGTGTGTGAGATTAAGAGTCTCTTATGGCTTGTCTCCCTCCCAATCCCATCTTGTTTCATTTTTTCCTTCCCTATCCTCCAGTCCCCCCACGTTGCCTCTCAAATTCCTCATATCAGGGAGATCAAATGATAATTTTCTTTCTCTGATTGACTTATTTCACTCAGCATAATACCCTCTAGTTCCATCCACGTTGTTGCAAATGGCAAGATTTCATTTCTTTGATGGCTGCACAGTATTCCATTTTATATATATATATATATATATATATATATATACACACATATGTGTATATATATATATATATATACACACACACACACCATATCTTCTTTATCCATTCATCTGTTGATGGACATCTAGGTTCTTTCCATAGTTTGGCTATTGTGGACATTGCTGCTATAAAATTTGGGTGCACATGTCCCTTCGGATCACGACATTTGTATCTTTAGAGTAAATACCCAGTAGTGCAATTGCTGGGTCGTAGGGTAGCTCTATTTTCAACTTTTTGAGGAACCTCCATACTGTTTTCCAGAGTGGCTGCTTCAGCTTGTATTCCCACCAACAGTGTAGGACGTTTCCCATTTCTTCACATCCTCTCCAACATCTCTCATTTCCTGACTTGTTAATTTTAGCCATCCTGCCTGATGTGAGGTGGTAACTCATTGTAGTTTTGATTTGTATTTCCCTGGTGCCCAGTGATGTGGAGCATTTTTCCATGTGTCTGTTAGCCATCCGGATGTCTTCATTGCAGAAATGTCTGTTCATGTCCTCTGCCCATTTCTTGATTGGATTATTTGTTCTTTGGGTGTTCAGTTTGAAAAGTTCTTTAGAGATTTTGGATACTAGCCCTTTATCTGATATGTCATTTGCAAATATCTTCTCCCATTCTGTCAGTTGACTTTTGGTTTTATTGACTGTTTCCTTTGCTGTGCAAAAGCTTTTGATCTTGATGAAGTCCCAATACATCATTTTTGCCCTTGCTTCCCTTGCCTTTGGCGATGTTTCTAGGAAGAAGTTGCTGAGGCTGAAGTCAAAGATGTTGCTGCCTGTGTTCTCCTCAAGGATTTTGATGGATTCCTGTCTCCCATTGAGGTCTTTCATCCATTTTGAGTCTATTTTTGTGTGTGGTGTAAGGAAATGGTCCAGTTGCGTTTTTCTGCTTGTGGCTGTCCAATTTTCCCAACACCATTTCTTGAAGAGACTTTTTTCCCATTGGACATTCTTTCCTGCTTTGTCAAAGATTAGTTGACCATAGAGTTGAGAGTCCATTTCTGGGCTCTCTATTCTGTTCCATTGATCTATGTTTCTGTTTTTGTGCCAGCACCATACTGTCTTGATGATGACAGCTTTGTAATAGAGCTTGAAGTCTAGAATTGTGATGGCACCAACTTTAGCTTTCTTTTTCCACATTCCTCTGGCTATTCAGGGGCTTTTCTGGTTCCATATAAATTTTAGGATTATTTGTTCCATTTCTTTTTTTTTTTAAGATTTTATTTATTTATTTGACAGAGAGATCACAAATAGGCAGAGAGTCAAGCAGAGAGAGAGAGAAGGAAGGAAACAGGCTCCCTGATGAACAGAGAGCCTGATGCGGGACTCGATCCCAGGACCCTGGGATCACGACCTGAGCCAAAGGCAGGGCCTTCACCCACTGAGCCACCCAGGCACCCCTATTTGTTCCATTTCTATGAAAAAAATTGATGGTATTTTGATAGGGATTTCATTAAATGTGTGTATCATAGACATTTTCATGATATTTGTTGTTCCAATCCATGAGCATGGACTGTTTTTCCATTTCTTTGTGTCATCCTCAATTTCTTTCATGAGTACTCTATAGTTTTCTGAGTACAGATTCTTTGCCTCTTTGGTTAGGTTTATTCCTAGATATCTTATGGTTTTGGGTGCCATTATAAATAGGATTGACTCCTTAATTTTTCATTCTTCTGTATAGAAATGCAACTGATTTCTGTGCATTGATTTTATATCCTGACACTTTACTGAATTCCTGTATGAATTCTAGCAGTTCTGGAGTGGTGTCTTTTGGGTTTTCCACATAAAGTATCATATTATCTACAAAGAGTGATAGTTTGACTTCTTCTTTGCCCTGATTCGGATGCCTTTTATTTCTTTTTGTTGTCTGATTGCTGAGGCTAGGACTTCTAGTAGTATTTTGAATAGCAGTGGTGATAGTGGACAGCCCTGCCATGTTCCTGACCTGAGGGGAAAAGCTCTCAGTTTTTCCCCATCAAGAATGATATTCACTGTGGGCTTTTCATAGATGGCTTTGATGAAACAGAGGTATGTACTCTCTATCTCTACACTTTGAAGAGTTTTGATCAAGAAAGGATACTTTACTTTGTCAGATGCTTTTTCAGCATCTATTGAGAGTATCATGTGGTTCTTGTTCTTTTATTAATGTATTGTATCAGATTGATTGATATGCGGATGTTGAACCAACCTTGCTGCCCAGGAATAAATCCCACTTGGTTGTGGTGAATAATCCTTTTAATGTACTGTTGGTTAGTATTTTGGTGAGAATTTTCACATCTGTGTTCATCAAAGATATTGGTCTGTAATTCTCTTTTTTGATGGGGCCTTGGTTTTGGGAGCAAGGTAATGCCATACTCATAATATGAGTTTGGAAGTTTTCCTTCCATTTCTAATTTTTGAAACAGTTTCAGGAGAATAGGTATTAATTCTTCTTTAAATGTTTGGTAGAATTCCCCTGGGAAGCTGTCTGGCCATGAGCTCTTGTTTATTGGGAGATTTATGATGACTGCTTCAATATCCTTACTGGTTATGGGTTTGTTTAGGTTTTCTAGTTCTTCCTGATTCAGTTTTGGTTGTTTATATGTCTCTAGAAATGCATCCATTTCTTCCAGATTGTCAGATCTGCTGGTGTATAGTTGCTCATAATATGTTCTTATAATTGTTTGTATTTCTTCAGTGTTGGTTGTGATCTCCTTTTACATTCATGATTTTATTAATTTGGGTCCTTTTCTTTTTGATAAGTCTGGCCAGGGGTTTATCAATCTCATTAATTGTTTCAAAGAACCAACTCCTAGTTTTGTGATTTGTTCTACTGTTTTTTTGGTTTCTATTTCATTGATTTCTGCTATGGTCTTTATAATTTCTCTTCTCCTGCTGGGTTTAGGCTTTCTTTCTTGTTCTTTCTCCAGCTCCTTTAGATATAGGGTTAAGTTGTGTATTTGAGACCTTTCTTGTTTCTTGAGAAAGGCTTGTATGGCTATATACTTTCCTCTCAGGACTGCCTTTGCTGTGTCCCACAGATTTTGAACCATTGTGTTTTCATTATCATTTGTTTCCATGAATTTTTTCAATTCTTTTTTAGTTATCTGGTTGACCCATTCATTCTTTAGTAGGATGCCCTTTAGCCTCCATGTATTTGGGTTCTTTCCAAATTTCCTCTTGTGATTGAGTTCTAGCTTCAGAGCCTTGTGGTCTGAAAATATGCAGGGAATGATCCCAATCTTTTGATACCAGCTGAGACATGATTCATGACCCAGGATGTGATCTATTCTTGAGAATCTATTCTGGAGAATGTTCCATGTGCACTGGAGAAGAATGTGTATTCTGTCGATTTGGGATGGAATGTTCTGAATATATCTGTTATGTCCATCTGGCCCTTTGTGTCATTTAAGACCTTTATCTCCTTGTTGATCTTTTGCATGGATGATCTGTCCATTTCAGTGAGGAGGGTGTTAAAGTCCCCTACTATTACTGTATTATTGTCGATGTGTCTCTGATTTTGTTGTTAATTGATTTATATAGTTGGCTGCTCCCATGTTAGGGGCATCGATATTTAAAATTGTTAGATCTTCTTGTTGGACACACTCTTTGATTATGATATAGTGTCCTTCCTCATCTCTTATTATAGTCTTTGGCTTAAAATCTAACTGATCTGATATAAGGATTGCCACCCTAGCTTTCTTTTGAGGCCTATTAACATTGTAAATTATTTTCCACTCCCTCACTTTAAATCTGGAGGTGTCTTTGGGTCTAAAATGAGTTTCTTGTGGACAGCATATCGATGGGTGTTTTTTTTTTAATCAATTTTGATACCCTTTATCTTTTGATTGGGGCATTTAGCCCATTTATATTCAGGTTAACTATTGAACGACATGAATTTAGAGCCATTGTATTGCCAGTAAGGTGACTGTTCCTGTATATTGTCTCTGTTCCTTTCTGGTCTGTTACTTTTAGGCTCTCTCTTTGCTTAGAGGACACCTTTCAATATTTCCTATAGGGATGGTTTGGTGTTTACAAATTCTTTTAATTTTTGTTTTTCCTGGAAGCTTTTTATCTCTCCTCCTATTTTCAATGATAACCTAGCTGGATATAGTATTTTTGGCTGCATGTTTTTGTCATTGAGTTCTCTGAATATTCATGCCAGTTCTTTCTGGCCTGCCAGGTCTCTGTGGATAAGTCAGCTGCCAACCTAATATATTTACCATTGTATGTTACCCATTGTATGTTACAGGCTTCTTGTCCCAAGCTGCTTTCAGGATTTTCTCTTTGTCATTAAGACTTGTAAGTTTTACTATTAGATGACAGGGTGTGGACCTATTTTTATTGATTTTTGAGGGGGTTTCCCTGTGCCTCCTGGATTTTGATGCTTGTTCCCTTTGCTATATCAGGGAAATTCTCTACTATAATTCACTCCAATATTCCTTCTGCCTTCCTCTGTCTTTCTTCTTCTTCTGGAATCCCAATTATTCTATTGTTGTTTCATGTTATGGTATCACTTATCTCTCTAGTTCTCCCCTTAGGGTCCAGTAGTTGCTTGTCTCTGTTTTGCTCAGCTTCTTTATTCTCTGTAATTTGGTCTTCTATATCAATGATTCTCTCTTCTGCCTCATTTATCCTAGCAGTAAGAGCCTCCATTTTTTATTGTACCTCATTAATAGCTTTTTTTATTTCAGCTTGGTTAGATTTTAGTTTTTTTTATTTCTCCAGACAGGGTTTCTTTAATATCTTCCATGCCTTTTTCAAGCCCAGCTAGCACCTAGAAAATCATCATTCTGAACTCTAGATCTGACATATTACTAATGTATGTATTGATTAGGTACCTAGCCTTTGGTACTGCCTCTCGTTCTTTTTTTGTTGTTGGTGCGTTTATCAGCCTTGTCATTTTATCCAGATACTAATATATGAGTGAGAGAATAAAATACTAAGAGGATGGCAAAGACTGCAGAAAAGTGTAAGCTAATCAAGTCAGAAGAGACTCCAAATTGGGGGGAGAAGAAAAGGGATAAAAAGAAGTTTAAAAAAAATTAAATAGGGGCACCTGGGTGGCTCAGGGGGTTAAAGCCTCTGCCTTCAGCTCAGGTCATGATCCCAGGCTCCTGGGATCAAGCCCTCCATTGGGCCCTCTGCTCTCTGGGGAGCCTGTTTCCCTTTCCTCTTCTCTTTCTGCCTGCCTCTCTGCCTACTTGTGATCTCTCTCTCTCTCTCTCAAAAAAAAATATGTGTGTGTGTACATATATATATATATGTACACATAAAAATATATATATTAGTTATATATTAGACTGGTGAATAGAACAGAGCCACCCTCTTAATTTTGGGTATATTTTGGTCTCAGAAGAAACTACCTCCCAAAATTTAAAGAAAGAAAAACTTATATATATACAAAAATAAGGGTAAACACGATGGAGGAATGTAATGTGACTGTAAAGTTGAAAATTTTTTAAAAAATTCTAAAAAAGGAATTGATAAGTTGGTTGGAAAAAGAAAAAAAGATAGTGGAGATAATTTGCTTAGTCTGGAGACTAGAACAAAGCCCTGTACTAGATTTAGGTTGTATTTTGATCTATTAGAAGAAATTGTATCCCAACAATTTTTAGAAGAAAAAACCGTATATGTATAGAAAAAATAAAGTTGGATACAATGAAGGATAAAATATGACTATAATAATGAAGGTTTTAAAAGATTTTTTTAGAAAGGTATTGTTAAGATAAACTAGTTAAAAAACATTAAAGGAGGAAAGAGGAAAAGTTAAAAATATTAGAATAAGAGAAAAATATTTAAAAAATTTAACTTTGCAAGACTAAAGAATCGTGGGGAGAAAGCCATGAATTTCATGCTTTACTTTCCCCTCCTCTGAAATTCCCTTGTTCTCCTTGATCAGTGAGCTTGGTCTTAGCTGGATGTTCTTGCTGATCTTCTGGGGGAGAGGCCTATTGCCTTGATTCTCAAATATTTTTGCCGGAAGCAGAATTGCACCACCCTTGCTAGGGGCTGGGCTAAGAAATCTGCTTGGGTTTGCTCTCAGGAACTTTTGTTTCCTGAACGCTTTCCGTAGAGCTCTGGAGGACAGGAATGAAAATGGTGGCCTCCCAGTCTCTGGCCCAGAGGAGCCAAGAGCTCAAAGTCCCACTCCTCAGTGCACCCTCAGAGAAAAGCAGTCAGTCACTCCCATCTCCCTGTCTCTGACCACACTATGAGCTCACCTGGTCTGTGACCGAGCATTTCTGTCCCTGGCACACACCCCATTTGGAGTCTCCAACCCCTGCAGATTCCTGCTGCACTGCTCTTCCAGCAGAGGAAAGTGGGTGTCCCTGGATCTGCCACTTGTGGGGTCCCTGCTCAAAGAGAAGTAGTCCCACTGTGCTGCGGATCACAGTTAAGGTAATCCCAAGCTGAGAGCTCACTCCTTGGCTCTGTCTCTGTAGTCGGCTTCCCAGCTCTGATACCTCTGAGCTCTGCTATACTCAGGTTCCCCCGTCCTTCTGTGACCCCATGAGACCTGAGACCACCCTGTCCCCATGAGGGCTCTAAATCAGCTTAATCTCTGGAGCGATGTCCCTAAGTGGAGTAGACTTCTAAAAGTTTGGATTTTGTGCTCCGTTGCTCCACCGCTTGGCCGTAGCTGGCCCCTCCCCCCATGGTCTATCTTCCTGTTGCTTCGGATTAACTTCTCCTCACATCCTATCTTTCAGAAAGTAGTCAATTTTCTGTTTCTAGAATTGCTGCTGCTTCTTCTCTTCGATCTCCTGTTGGGTTTGTAGGTGTTCGGAATGGTTTGATAACTATCTATCTGAATTCCTGCAACCTGATGTCATCTCAGTTTGCTACTCCTCCGCCATATTGACTCTCTCAAAACCCCAATAGTTAATTTTTACTTTTGCTTCCCTTGCCTTAGGAGACATATCTAGAAAAATGTTGCTGTGGCTAATGTCAGAGAAATTACTACTTCTGCCCTCTTCCAGGAGTTTTATGGTTTCAGGTCTGACATTTAGGTCATTAATCTATTTTGAGTTTATTTTTGTGTATGTTGTAAGGAAGTAGTCTGGTTTAAGTCTTTTGCATAGCTTTCCAAGTTTCCCAGTGTTATTTGTTGAAAAGACTGTCTTTTTACCACTGTGTATTCTTACCTCTTTGTCAAAGATTAATTGTCCATATAATCATAAGTTATATACAGCTTTGTAGTATAACTTGAAATCTGAAATTGTGTTACCTCCAGCTTTGATTTTCTTTTTCAAGATTGCTTTGGCTATTTGGGGTCTTTTGTAGTTCCATACAAATTTTAAAATTATTTGTTCTGGTCCTGTGAAAAATGCTGTTGTATTTTGATAGGGATTACATTAAGTGTATGAGTGCTTTCAGTAATATGGATATTTTAACAGTGTTTGTTTTTTCAGTCATCATCATGGAATATCTTTCCATTTGTTTGTGTCATCTTCAATTCCTTTCTTCAGTGTTTTGTAATTTTCAGAGTAAAGGTCTTTGGCTCCTTGGTTAAGTTTATTCCTAGGTACTTTATTAATTTTGGTGCAAATATAAATGGAATTGCTTACTAATTTCTCTTCATTTTTAAGTGTATAGAAATGCAGTGGATCTCTGTACATTGATTTTGTATCCTTCAACCTTACTGAATTTTCTTGTCAGTTCTAGTATTTTTTTTTTTGGTAGAATCTTTAAGGTTTTCTAGATTTAATATGCTGTTATCTGCAAATAGTGGAAGTTTTACTACTTTTACCAGTTTGGATGCCTTTTATTCCCTCTTCTGCCTGATTAATTTAACCAGAACTTCTAGTGCTTATGTTGAATTAAAGTGGTGAGCGGACATTGTTGTCTTGTTCCTGATCTTAGCAGTAAAGGTTTCAGTTCTTCATTATTGAGGATAATGTCAGCTGTAGATTTTTTACATATGGCTTTTATTACATTGAGGTATGTTCCCTCTAGAACTACTTTGTTAAGGTTTTTTGTTTTTTGTTTTTTGTTTTTATCATGAATGGATGTTATACTTTGTCAGATGCTTTTTATGCATCTATTGAAATGATCATATGGCTTTTATCCTTTCTCTTATTGATGTGGTGTATCCAATTGACAGATTTGCAAATATTGAACCACCCTTGAGTCCCAGGAATAAATCTCACTTGATTGTGGTGAATGATTTTTAAGTGTATTGTTGGATTCAGTGTGCTAATATTTTGGTGGGGATTTTTGCATCTATGTTCATCTGAAATATTGAACTGTATTTTGGGGTTTTTAGGGAGTGTCTTTATCTGGTTTTGGTATCAGGATAATGCAGACCCCCATAGGATAAATTTGGAAGTTTTCCTTTCTCTTCTATTTTTTCAAATAGTTTGAGAAGAATGGGTATTCATACTTTCTTAAAGGTTTGGTAGAATTCACCTGTGAAGCCATTTGGTCCTGGACTCTGTTGGGAGTTTTTTGATTACCGATTCAATTTCATTGTCGGTAATTGGCTTGTTCAAATTTTTATTTCTTTGTGGTTCAGTTTTGGGAGGCTGTATGTTCCTTGGAATTCATCCGTTTCTTCTAGGTCCTCCAATTTGTTGGCATATAAGTTTTCATAATATTTTATAATGTTTTGCATTTCTGTGGTGTCAGTTGTGATTTCTTCTCTTTCATTTCTGATTTTCTTTAGAGTCTTTTTTTTTTTTTTTTAAGTGAGTCTGGCTTAAAGGCTTATTAATTTTGTTGATCTTTTCAAAGAACCAGCTCCTGGTTTCATTGATCTGTTCTATTGTTTCTTTCATTTCTATATACTTTATTTCTGCTCTCATCTTTACTATTTTCTTCTTTCTACCAGTTTGGGTTTCGTTTGTTCTTTTTCTCACTTCTTTAGGTGTAAAGTTGTTGTTTACACCTTAAAGTTGTTTTTTAGGTTGAGTTGTTTTAAATTTTTCTTGCTTCTTAGGGTAAACTTCCCTCTTAGAATGTCCCTCTTTTGCTTCATCCCAGAGATTTTGGACCGTTGTGTTTTCACTTTCATTTGTGCCCATGTATTTTTTGATGTCCTCTTTGATTGCTTGGTTGACTCATTCTTTGTTTGGCAACGTGTTATTTAACCTCCAGGTATTTCTACTCTTTCCAGACTTTTTCTTGTGGTTGATCTCTAGTTTCATAGCATTGTGGTCAGAAAAGATGCATGGTATGACTTCAATCTTTTTGTATTTGTTGAGACTTGTTTTGTGGCCTGGTGTGTGACCTATTGTGGACAATTTTCCATATGCACTTAAAAAATGTGTATTCTCCTAATTGAGGATGGGATGTTCTGAACATACTAAATCCATTTTATTCAAAGCCAAGGTGTCATTCAAAGCCAGTGTTTCCTTGTTGATTTTTTGGTTGGAGGATCTGTTCATTGATATAAGTGGGTATTAAAGTCCCCTGATATTATTCTGTTACTATCAATTACTTTCTTTTTATTTGTTATTAACTACTTTAAGTATTTGAGGGCTCCCACATTGGGTACAAAAGTATTTATAATGTTTAAACTATTATTATATGTTCTTGTTGGATTGACCCCTGAATGATGATATAGTATCTTTCTTTGTCTCTTGTACAGTCTTTGTTTTAAAGCCTATTTTTTCCAATGTAAGTATTGCTACTTTGGCTTTCTTTTGACATAATTAATGCTTCTCTATCCCTTCACTTTCAATCTGCAGGTGTGTTTAGGTCCGAAGTGAATCTCTTGTAGGCAGCATATAGATGGGTCTTGTTTTTTATCCATTCTGTCACCCTGTGTTTTTGGTTGGAGCATTTAGTCCATTTGTATTCAAAGTAATTATTGATAGGTATGTATTTATTGCTATTTTTTCTTGTTTTATGATTGTTTTTGCAGTTTTTCTCTTACTCTCTTCTTTCATGATGAGTTAGTGATATACTTGTGTTCTTTCTTCTTTAATTTGTGCATATGTATTACTGGATTTTGATTTGTCGTTACCATTCAGTTTGTATATAACACCTTTTGTATATAGTAGTCAACATTAGGTTGATGGTCACTTAAGCTTGAACCTGTTCTTTACTTCTCTCCTCCACCCACTTTAGGTATATCGTATCATATATATTTTTTTAATATTTTATTTATTTTTTTGACAGAGAGAGACACAGCAAGAGAGGGAACACAAGCGGGGGAGTGGGAGAGGGAGAAGCAGGCTTCCCTCTGAGCAGGGAGCCTGATGTGGGGCTCAATCCCAGGACCCTAGGATCATGACCTGAGCTGAAGGCAGATGCTTAATGACTGAGCCACCCAGGCACCCCTCATATATAACATTCCTTTATTTTGTGAGACCCTTGACTGATTTTTACAGATATATTTACCTTTGGTAATTTTGTGCTTCCTACTTTTTTTTTTTTTAACTCTCATCTATGGTCTTTCCTTTCCTCTCAGAGTCCCCTTTCACATGTAGGGCTGATTTAGTGGTCATAAATTCCTTTAACTTTTGTGTGTCTAGGAAATTCTTTGTCTCCCCTACCTATTCTATTTGGTATCCTTGGTGAATAGAGTATTTTTGACTGCAGATTTTTTTTTTCTCCCTTAGCATTTTGAATATATCATTCCACTTCTTTCTGGTCTACAAAGTTCCTGCTGAAAATTCAGTTGATAACCTCATGGGATTTCCTTTGTGTGTAACTGCTTTCTTTTCTCTTGCCACTTTAAAAATTCCCTTTATCACTACTTTTTGACATCTTAATTACTATGTGTCTTGGTATGGACCAACCTGGTTGATTTTGTTGGGGGATATCTGTGTCTCCTTTATCTGGATTTCTGTTTCCTTTCCTGGATTTGGGAAGATTTCAGCTATTATTTTGTCAAATAAATTTTCTTATACCTTTTCTTTCTCTTCTCCTTTTGGGATCCCTATAATGTGAATGTTATTTCACTTGATGGTGTTGCTGATTTCCCTAAGTCTATTCACATGTTTTCCCTCTCATCTCAGCTTGTTTACTTTCTATACTTCTTTCCTCCAGGTTGCTGATTTGTTCTTCTATTTCATCTTGTCTGTTATTTATTCCATCTAGTGTGTTTTTAACTCCTTTATTATGTTTTTCATCTCTGACTGGTTCTTTTTTTTTTTAAGATTTTATTTATGAGAGGGAGAGAGAAAGTGCACAAGCATGGACAGCAGCAGGGAGAGGGAGAAACAGACTCCCTGCTGAGCAAGGAGCCTAATGCAGGACTTGATCCTGGGACCCTGGGATCATGACATGAACAAAAAGCACATGCTTAAGCAACTGAGCCACCCAGGCACCCCTCCTCCTCCTCCTCTCATTTTTAAGTGTCTCACTGATGTCCTCCACTCTTTTCTCAAGTTCACTGAGTATTTTTATGATCATTGCTTGTACTTTTATAATCATTACTTTAAATTCTCCACCAGACATGTTTCTTATCTCCATTTCACTTGTCCTTTTCTTTGATTTGGTCTCTTGTCCTTTTCTTTGATTTGGGACACATTCCTCTGTCTCCTCTTTGTCTAATTCTCTAGTTTGTTCCTGTATGTTCGGAAAGACAGCTACATCCTCTGCAATTGAAAGTAATGAATGGCCTTATGAACAAGAGGCCCTATAGTGCCCTGCTCTGTAGTGTCCTGTGTTCACCTGAACCTGGCACTTCAGGGGTGTGTGTGATGTGTGTGCTGTGCTGTTGTGTCCGAGCTACCTTCTCCTTCAGTCCAATCACCTGCAATGGCTCTCTTTGCCTGCTTTGGGCAGTGTTTGCTTCTTCTCATAATAGTGGGCCATTCTGGGGATCCTTGAATTGAGTCAGACCAGGCATTTGCCAGAGATGCGACACCAAACTGCAGGACACTTTCCCTTTGTTGTCCCCTTTAGTCAGTCTAGTTATCTGCCTCCAGCCCATTGCTGGGACCTCCATATAACTGGTATGTGTGTGATTATCTTTTCCTCTCTCTGGGGCAAGAGTCACTTTAGAGTACTGCTGGCCACCGTAAGGGCTGTTTGCATACTGTCAGGCCTCTAGCGTCACCCTGTATGGGCTCTGGCCAAGAGCGTATTGGAAAGGGTGGATCTGTGGAAACAGCACAGAGGGTGGGCAGGGTGGTGAGGCAGCAGTGCTAGCCAGCTCTGTGCATGCCCCCTTCTCTATGGAAGGAGCCCTGCGGTGCTGTGACTGAGGCAGGCTGTCAGGAGGGGTGGATTGGCAAAAGCACAGTGCAGGCTAGGATGGTGGTGCTGGCAAGTTAGGTAACAAGTCCTGCAGGTAACCCTGTGTTTATACTGGGGGACCAGGGAAGAAGATGGAGCCTGTCAGTTCCTTTGTTCCTGGAAGAGTTCCCCAGAGATTTCTGTCCCCTTGGCTGTGCTCTGAGATAGGTAGATAACTCTCCTTCTCATATACCCCAGGCGCCCTTCACACTGCTGCTTCTGGACTGTTTGTTGTGCTGCCTCTTTAAGGGTGGGGACTCATTTTCCTTCACCCTCCAGGATCTCCCAGCTCTGAGTCTGCTGATTTTTTTAAAATTCCAGACTTTATGTTGTGGTGGTTATAAGAACTTAGGAAATTCAGCCCCTCTGGTTTTCAAAGGCAAATGTTACGAGGATTCATCTCCTTCAGGGTAGCGGTCTGTTTGTCTCCCCTCTCCTCAGCAGCCGCATCTTTTCCTTCTGCAGATAGTCTTGTGAGTTCCCCTAATTCCTGACTGTGTCTCTGCCCTTCCTACCCTCTACATTTACTTGCGGAATTTATTCCGCCAGTCTTTGGGTTATTTTCTGGGTTTTTTGCACTAATGAGAGAGTTATCGAAGTTTATCTGTGGGGTGGAGGTGAGCCTAGAGTCCTCTTTCTCCACCATCTTCCCTGGAAGAGGGATTTTCATTACTAGAAAGGGATAGTTTTAAAATAGTTAGATGGTAAAGATCATTGAAAACAAAAGGAGAAAAGAACACAAACTTTATCTTACCATTAGGTTCTTTAAAAATCTTTCAAAAGGACAATTATATTACTCAGGTAGAAAAAAATCAATGTATATTTGATTTTACAATGAAACACTTTTTTTTTTGCCTCTATGTACCTTTAATATACTAGGATGACACCAGTGTTAAGAAGTATTTATTCTCTATATACATTTCACTGTGAATATGTCTTTCTGCTAAGCTCATAGAATCTTGGATTCTACTCACACTAGTCAGGGAAAGTCTTTTAAATTCCAGAAACATCCAAAATATCATTTATAGGATATTATTTTTAAGTACATCCTACTAAGCACAAAATAAAATTCTCTTTGTATCAAAGTTTACTATTTTTTTTTTTAAGAGAGGGAGAGCATGTGAACCAGGTGCAAGGAGCAGAAGGAGAGACTTTTAAGCAAGCTCAATGCTCAGTAGAGAGCTGGACTCAGGGCTCGATCTCACAACACTGAGATCATGACCTGAGTAGAAATCAGGAGTCAGATGATTAACCAACTGGGCCACCCAGGTACCCCAAAAGTTTACTATTGTGATAAGGATATTTAAAAATAATTTTTGCATGATTTATGACATGCAGTAAAACCAGTACAAATATGTGACAGCCAACATCATTAAATATTTTGATCTTCAAATGCATCATAGAGAGTTTCCTGAAGAATTAGTGCATCATAGATTTTTATTGCAAAATCATTTATTACCAGCATTTCTTAATTGTTTCATCCTTGTTTCCTGACTTGTAAAATACTGCATTTGAAATAAAGGTGTATCCAGAGAGAATTTATTTATGTTTTTATATCTTTAAATATCAGAGGCTTATGTCTACAACCACCCCTCCATGACAGAATCCTTTGTCTTACTTCAGAAAAAATGTGGGGTTTTCTATGTAATAAAGGAGATTAACCAAAGACAGGAAAGTGAGATAAACCAAATCTGTGATTAAAAATAAAAATGTGGAAAAAAGATTATGTTGGAAATTATGAAGAAACTATCATTAAAAAGATGTCATATATGGGTCATATAAGATTTATAAGATACCTTGGCAGAAAGAAAGGAAAGAGTAGAAAGGAGCTAAAAAATGGAAGAGTTGTGATGAAGTGAAATTAGTTTTAATTGCATTTGTTGTGATTTGGCTAATACAGCGTTGAGCAAAACACATAATGGATCATGTCATGTAATGTTAATTTTGACAACTGTAAATCAGGCGAGGGAACACTATGAAATCATCATGAATGATGCATATGCTCTGCTGTGTCATCTTAATTTTAGACTTGCAAATTTGATTTCTGAAGCTGTTTGCATTTGAACAACCAAAGCAAAGTGTCGTGAAATAAATCAGTTTGAAAAGAAAACATTTCCTAACGTGATTTGTGGTGCTCCTTGGTAAGAGCGCACTGGTGACATATTTTTGCCTAGTTTCATTTTACCACCTACTTTCATTATGAAGCTGACAGTGTGGAGCCCAGGGGAGTCAGAGGAACAAATAAAGCTGAGACTGTGTAGGAAGTGGGGGCAGTTGTCCTATTTTGTTGCTGTGAACATCGCTGAACAGTCCATAGTGAGCTTTTATTGCTTGCCAGGGACATTTTCTGAGAATGGCTGATGGAAAAGTTGAACAAACAGTAATAATGGAAAAGATCTAGTTCTGTCTTCTTGGGCCTAAATGAAGTGCTTCGGTTTTGCTAGATTAATTTGCCTTTGATAATAAGCATGGGTTCTATCATTTGTGTGCAGTGTTTGGTCAACTGGACTGTGAACTACTCATTGAGAATATCTCTCAGATCCTTATCTCCTGTCTTTCTGCTGTGAGAGGACTTTGAGGAGGTGCCCAGCACTCGATGCTGCCAAAGGATGAGGCGGGTTTTGTCGTTAACACCTAGTAAATATGGCACCTGAAACTGCACCTGTTGTTTTGCACTGATAATTCTTTACAAATGACCACATTGACAGTGTCAGTTTTTAAAATGATGATTTCGGTTATGTCTTTATATGGGTAATCTCTTTACAAATATTGTATTTATTATTTCATTTGTACACAAATGTGTGATAGTACTTGTATAGGTAAATCAAATTAATCTGGGACAATAACCTTCAATGCCATAGGTCTACCGCCGACTTGAAAAAAAATCTAGTGAATTTTCAACTTCTTAAATGGCAAGATGGATAAAAATATTTTAGACTCCTAAAAAAATTGCTAAAACAAAAAACTAATAGTAGAATATACTTCAACAAAAGAAAATGATTATTGAACGTTCATTGGAATTACAACTTTAGAGCATTTGAAGGAGAAGAAAGGTATAAAGTAAAAACAATTATCAATTATCAAAAACAATTATCAATTATTTAGATGACTAGTTTTTAATTAAGGAAAATCATCACACAAGTGATCAGATATTTGTCAACCCCTTGGTTTGCCATTACCAACTTAGTCTCTGGACCTGAGAGAGGAGTATGTACACCACAGACTGGAGTTTTTTCTAGGTCAGAGGTGAGCAATGCTTGGTGGGGACAGTTCTTTCAGCATTTTCCACTTACACAAAGGTGGAAATGAGGTAAGATAGGCACAAAAAGAATAATTATAAAATAGACACATTATTCTAGGAAGACAGCAGAGTTACATATCAGTTATACAATCAGAAAATCATAAGTATTTAAACTGACTCAGATATTAGGATCACTTGATACTTAGATTTCTGCGTGTCTCTCTCCATGTTTCCTATCTTCCTAAAAGTACAAAAAGGAAAGAAACAGTCCTTGATTTAGCTGCTTATTTTAAATTAAAAGCTTAGATAAAATCATATATCATATCAAAATTTATCTCTGAAAAACCATTGTTTGTAACTAGCTATGGTGGCAAAGATCATAAGTGATTCAACTGTTTGTTGTACTATTTGTTGTAGTCATCAGTATTATAATATTACACTGAAATTGGTATCTGAAAGCTTTGAAAATCCAGTGTATTTCAGTAACAATAAATGAAACCAGTTTATTTTTTCAGTGTTTCTTGGTCATATTTCTGTGATCTTGGGTCTTCTAGTTTACATATAAATATTGCATAATATAATTATTTAAAAATATTTTATTATTCTTCATACACAGTGGGAATAGATTTATTTTACTGTTTATATAAATAATAATATCTTTAAACTGAGAGCATGATGTTAAAATATAAAACAAAGGGAAAACCTACCTAGAATCCAGCCACCCTGAAGTAACCACTATGAATATTTGGGTGGCTGTGTATCTTATATCTGTAATGTATCACACAGTTTTACATAAGTTGGATTGTGTCATGCATGCTGAATTTGCTACCCCCTTTTGTGCAATGTATTAATACATCAAGCTCATCTCTTTTCCCTGTGGGGTATATTATATTAACAAGCTGTATTCATATAAGCCTACACATATTGATTATAATTATGCATGCATACAACTAACTTACCTTGTTCATTGTTTTTTAATGGATCATATTGTACATATTTCATTTAATAAATAAAACCCTGTGGAAGCCCTTCCAATTTATAAGGAATAACTCTAATCCATTTTTCTTTAATTCTTAAATTCCCTGCTGGTGGAGATTAACTTTATTTCTGGTTTATGACTACCAGGAACCAGCCATCATGCAGAATCCTATCTTATATATATATATGTCTATGTGAATTGGTATTTTTGTTTTCATAGCACATATTCCCAGGTATGGGATTGCTGGGTCAAATTTAATTTTGAAATATTTTTCTAGGTGCTCTCCGAAGAGGTGCTAACACCTTACATTCCCCTTACCAGTGTTGAGGAATACCCTTTTTCTTTTATTTCTCTAAACAAAAGCTCTTGTCACCAATCTTCTGCAAACTGAAGTTATATGACATTGTTACTTGATTTTTCATTTCCCTTGGTAACAAACCTGAGCATTTTATCATTTGTATATGGATTTTTGAGTTTCTCCTGTCGTGCATCTATATATAAAATGAAATGAACAGAATACATGTTCATTTCTCTTCTGTTTGTGTTTCGCTTATCAATTTGTAATAGATTGTGTTCCAGTAATTAGGTCTTTGTAATATTCATTTTAGATTTTACACATTTATCAATCTACTGACTAGCACAAGTTCTGAGTTTTTAAAACATCAAGTGTCTTTTTTCTACTTCTGCATGTTCCTTTGAGGTTAAGATGACCTTCCTACTCATAGATCACATAGTCTCCTAGATCTTTTTAAAAGATTTATATTGTGTTGTTTTAATTCTAAATTTACATCTTCTCTTTCTGGACTTTAGCTTGTGTACATACAAGATAGGGCTTTAGTTTTATGTTTGTTTACTTGTTTTAATTTACTTTGGCTATCTGCTAAATAGGCTTTAAATAGGTCATATTTTCCTCATCTATTGAGATATAAATAGCTCAAATATTTTTAGAATCTGATTCTGGATTCTCTGTACTATATGACTGATTTTTTAATCTTTTTCTATGTGATACCATGTGGACTTTTCTAAAATGAATGTATAATACATTTGAAATAGCAAATACTCCCCTTTCTGCCCTCTTTTCATGGTTTTCTAGCTATTCTAATACTGAAGTCTTTATATCTAATTCTAAGATGAACCATGTAATTTTTACTGGAAGAATTTATATTTGAATGTAACTATGAAATACTATGAAGACTTACTATAGTTTTCTGATTCTCCTACTCTCATGTATCATGCTTTTAAATAATATATTGGAATTTTTATATAGATTCTGGATATTTATTGCTGCAGTTGTTCCTATTTTGTAGGTGATATTTTTTCTTGCTAACATAGAATTTTTTCTAACCTTTCTGTGTCTAGGTGCATTTACAAGAGTAAAACTATTTTATTTGTATGTATTTAACTTATATCCATCTACATTGCCAATTCTTTTTTAATTCCAGAAGTGTTTTATTGAATTCTCCTGAGTTTTCTGATTACATAATGATAGGATTAACAGAAGAAATTTCTCTCTCATCTTTTCCAGTATTTATGTCAATTATTTCATTTGCATTATATTTTTAGTTGGATGAACTAAACAGTTGCAACTATGACAATAATCAATACAAATTTTGTTCCTAGGAATGTATTTAAGTTTATGAAATAATTATTTCTAATTATTAGTACAGAAGAAAATATCTCATCAATATTGAGTCACTTAACAGATAGCATTTGAGTTCTCTTTTATCTTTAGAAATTCTGCAAATAGTTCAAAAATCTTGAATTTATTCTATGTTTTAATCTAAGATTGAACTGTCATAAAAATAAATAAAGATGAGAGACTTTAGAACATTGAGTATTATGGAATTTACCCAAATTGAAACCTGTTTAAGGAAGTACAAAGTGTTATTAGAGTTTCTGTTAAATCCCACTGGAGCTCAGAGCTGGCAATGAGACCTGTGGTCTTCAAATGCAGTAATATGTGTTCTTTCTCCCTGATTGCTAATTGAAGAGAGACTCTTGATAATGGCAATTTTCAATTAACTCTAGATCTCTTAAATAGCCTATTACTTAAAGAAGAATCATTTAAACATTGAAACAAAACATTGTGGTTAATTTTCTTTTATCCTAGTTCACTTCCTAATTAGACCAGACATTACCATTCAACAAAAGGTATTTAACGTAACAACAAAGACATTGGTGATTGTTGATAATCTGTGATAAATAGAATGCTAAATAGTGTGAAGTATTGGTATAGTTTGTCAACAATAAAAATGCTAGAAATTTGTATACCTACTTCAGGTCTCTGTTAGTATTCATATATAGTGATTATAATGTCTACTTCTGATAAGGACTTGGAGGTGATTTACAGTAAAAAAGCTAAATGAATGAACAAATGAGTGAATGAATGATCTATGTGTATATACATGCATTAATGCAATTAGTGAAACAAGAGGGGAAGGAAGATTTCAGATGAAGTTTTGGAATCACATTTGGAAGTTGGTGACAGTGATTGAAAACAGAAGTTAAATTGAGATACCTGAACAGCTAATAGAAAAAAAATGAAACATGATTTGTTTTTTTTTTTTAAATATGTCTGTATGCACATATGTATGCCTGTGTGTGTGTTGTGCATACTCTGGTTTCTTCTGTCAGTTGCTGGTAAATATTGAGAGCACATGTGCATACAGTCTTTCTATAAAGCAATTTAAGAGGCATCAAAGTACTATGGACCAGATAGAAAAATTGTTTGGGCCAGAGGAAGTCTTGAGCTCATAGAATGTCTTATTTACATATAGCTGCATAAAATTCTCATAGTTATTTTACAAAGCACTATTATAGCATCACTGTGAAATTCTAAAAATATTGCTTATGTTATTTATTTGGCAACTTTTTCCCAAGTCTCCTTGAAGAATAAGATGGCAATTACCTTTAAAAAATTAAATCAATGGGTAACTTTAGAAAATAAAAATCGATAATTTGAGAAAATTCATAGCCCTCTCTTTTTTTCTTACTATTTAAGGCTTTCCCCTTTGCCTTCTTTTTTTCCTCTCAGGAAAATAGGGAAAAAGCTGAAGGGGAGTGTTCTCTCAAGAAAAGCAAGTTAGAGCAACAAAAGAACTAGACTTTTGTGGGGTCTGTGGGTTGTGGAGAACAAAATATTGGAGAGAGCTGCAAGTGGTTTGCCCAAGTAAGGCACACGTATGTACTAGGAACCAAGAGGGAAAGGTTGAAAGAACTGAAGAGTGTGCCCTTTCCTGGGCTTTAAGTGAGTAAGAGAATGAGCAACTTCATCAGTGCTGATAGAAACCACATTTTCTGGACTCCCTTTAATGTGCGAGAAAAAGTGAGAAAAGACTGAAATTTCAACTTTGGCGATGCTTCTTAACTAACACATCATTCTTGGATGAGATAAAGCAGTGCTCTCCAAAATTTACTTCTGCTTCTCGAGATAGTCTTGGTTCACAGTTGTCAGACCATATTGTTATGATAGGACATGTGCCTTACTGGCGTCCCCGCATGTGTCCTCATGAGTTGATTTTATTTCATGTCTAACTTAGCGAGAGGAGAGAGGTGAAATCATGACGCCATGCTGAACTGAATTCTAGGACCATTTTGTGATGCTGCATTTCCCTCTTAAAAGCAGAGAAATTGAGAACTGTGATGAATTACAGAAGGAAGGAGTAGCAAATGTGTCAAAAGTTACTGAGATTAGCCATGTGCTTATACTGGTGCAGAGAAACAAACAAACAAACAAAAAAGGATTAAGTTTTTTTTTTTTAATAGTGTGTATTACAAAGGAAGTATCACATCAGTGAATAAAGGAAACTTTATTCAACAAATAGTACTGTGACATAAGTAATATGTAAGAATTTAGTGACAGAATTTCTTCTTAAAATACTAATACTCGTGTTGACAACAAAGTAAATACTGGTAAGATATTTTTAAAACGTTAAATAATAGAGGAAAATAGAAGAAAGTATAAACAAGTATCTAATTTGTAGATGGACTTCCTCCATTAAGGTAATTAAAGTAATGGAGAAAATCACAGACTTCAAAATTATATAATGCAGTGGATGAAATACACTGTGTGAGGCCAGACAAATCTGGATTAAATCAATGTTCTTCCATTCATTTCCGACATACTACATTTACTGTAATTGCATATTACAGTTAGAACTGTTAACTGAAAGACAGCCAAAAGAAACATATATACTTTTGGACTAAAAAGGAGATAAAGCTAAAGAATTGAAAACTAATAATTATAAATAATAGAAAATAATTACACTATATATGGAAATATATGGTGTGGTACTTGGCTAAAGTAGTAATTGCAGATTTAAGTGAATTTATTAGAAAACCAGTGTACAGGTCAGTTCTCTTATCTGCCGATAACAAAAGATCAAACAGAAAGCAGGAAATTAAAAGCAGAAAGGAGTTTATCATTGGCAATAGGGAGAGTGCAGAATTCCTGGGAGGGCCAGAGAAGCAAGCTTGGATGCCACATAGTTGGAAGAAGTACAGCTGGGAGAATGACCCAGGCCCACTGGAGAATAGCTCCGACAGTTGTCCCCTGCCTGCCTCTACTCACTGCGCACTACTCAACATCCCTAAAGTGAGAATCCCTAGCCTACCTTTGGGTTCCCAGAAATACATATTTTGGCTCTGGGAAGAATAGCACCATATATTTGCTGCTGGTTCAGATAAAACCTCCCAACTTCACCATTATTTCCCCAATGGCACCTGAACTGAAAATTCTTTTGACTCTTCTGTCTTTCATAGGGCCAATTACTGCTGGGTGGTGAGGTATGTGTTAAGACTAGTAGACTTCATTATGGTCATCCCATTGCCTTCATTCATTCCTGCAAAACAAGCTTCCTGGGCAGAAGCAGTAGGCTGCCATGACTAAGGATAAGGCATTGAGTAAATCTCTAGAAGGTGGTGCTGGCAGAAGCATGGTGAACAAGACAGGCAAATCCATAGCCAAAAGAATTGTCTATACCAGTGAGATCAAACTGTCCCCTCTTCCAGGATTAAAGTCTTGATCTGTCTCCAATCACAGATTCTCCCAATATGGTGCCATCCCAGGGCTCAGGGGTGTCCACTGCCAGTGGTAAAATAGGCATTTAGAATGGTAGCATCCATTTAACTTGGTGAAGGGAAGTACATGCTTTGAATTCATCCAAACCCTTATCTTTGCCAGCCTGTCTACCTTTTCCATGAACAACCGCTGAGGACACTGGAGGAAGAAAATGGCTGACATTCACAGGGGCAGCGTCAGGTATAAAGGAAAAGCATGACTTTGCACAAAAATCTAAGACCTTCCGTTGTGGTTTCCATGACTGTTGGTTCCACTGAGCATTAACAGCCTATTTCTGAGCTACTGGTGCAAAAGCCTGAATGAACTGGCAGTGCTTGCTTTGTTTTGGTTTGGGCCTCACTCAAGACTGCCAAATTTATTTGGTTTTCCTGCTAATGCATCAGATCCAAAGAGCTAAGTGTTATATATGTTTCCTCTGTAGTCCAAAGAGTTCCACCAAACGTGGTGCCTTTTCCTTTGTGTAAGGAGAAGCAGGGTCCAGCAATTAGCCTTTCACTTTGGAGGTCATCTGCCAAAGGTTTTGGACCCTCAGCAAACTCACTGTGGTGGAATCCTCTGAATTTATGTCTCTGATATTTCCCACTTCTAATGCTCGATGTTTTATCAGTTTACTCTCAGGGACTTGCTACTCTCTGATTGCAAAGCATGTGTCATTCATACAGATGGTCTATGGTGTGATGATATTAGCAAAATCCTTGCATAAAAATCTGTGGCAACCCTAAGGTAAGATAGTGAAACTGTCCTGTTCTCCTTACCATGTGAAAGCAAAGAGGAAATATATGAAGCCAGTTAATTTGTACAAAGTTGTTCATTCTCACTCAGAGAAGTACAAAGTAAGACACCAATGAGTTAATCACTTATCACCTGTTCAGTTTATTTATTTATTTTTGTTGTTGTTGTTGCTATTTTTTTAAATTTCTTTTCAGTGTAACAGTATTCATTGTTTTTGCACCACACCCAGTGCTCCGTGCAATGCGTGCCCTCCATGATACCCACCACCTGGCTCCCCTAACCTCCCAACCCCCTGCCCCTTCAAAACGACTCGGGTTGTTTTTCAGAGTTCATAGTCTCTCATGGTTCACCTCCCCCTTCCAATTTCCCTCCACTCCCTTTACCTCTCCATCTCCCCATGTCCTCCATGTTATTTGTTATGCTCCACAAATAAGTGAAACCATATGATAATTGACTCTCTCTGCTTGACTTATTTCACTCAGCATAATCTCTTCCAGTCCCGTCCATGTTGCTACAAAAGTCGGATATTCATCCTTTCTGATGGAGGCATAATACTCCATAGTGTATATGGACCACATCTTTCTTATCCATTCGTCCGTTGAAGGGCATCTTGGTTCTTTGCACAGTTTGGCAACCGTGGCCATTGCTGCTATAAACATTGGGGTACAAATGGCCCTTCTTTTCACCACATCTGTATCTTTGAGGTAAATACCCAGTAGTGCAATTGCAGGGTCATAGGGAAGCTCTATTTTTAATTTCTTAAGGAATCTCCACACTGTTCTCCAAAGTGGCTGTACCAACTTGCATTCCCACCAACAGTGTAAGAGGGTTCCCCTTTCTCCACATCCTCTCCAACACACGTAGTTTCCTGTCTTGCTAATTTTGGCCATTCTAACTGGTGTGAGGTGGTATCTCAATGTGGTTTTAATTTGAATCTCCCTGATGGCTAGTGATGATGAACATTTTTTCATGTGTCTGATAGCCATTTGTATGT
>PISX010018022.1:0-41794 GCA_004024625.1 Mellivora capensis | reverse complement strand
GAGTGGTTGTAAATTCTCAGTGTGGGCGAGGAAGGTTATTTTGCTTCTTCCTGGATGTATCTTGATATCTTTTTTAAAGGATACAACTTTCCTAAGATATCAGGGGATTAAAAATTGGTTTACCTATAGGGGTAGCATTGATTGGGGAAAGGGGATTACCTTGAATTTTAACTCTATATGAATATTAGCAAATAAAAGTGAAGAAAAGAATGATCTAAACTAAACTAAGGTGAAATTAAAAAATAAATATATAAAAAAATAGAAAAGCAAAAGAAAAACATGGGTATATGTATCAAAAAGTTCAGTTTAAAAGGTTATTATGGAATTCGATGTGCTGGACATCTCACTGTGATGGTAAATAGGCTAAAAAAACTATATAAAAAATAAAAAAATAAAAAAGATTAAAAAAATTTTTAAAAATGAACCAGAATAGTGGGAACGAATTAAAAATTAAAGGTATCTATGAAGTAGTAGTGATTGTTGTCTTCTTGGCTGGTCGGCTTTCTGGGGAGGGGCCTGCCGCGTGGGTTTTCAGGCGGTGTTTCCGGAGTTAAGTCCTCCGCCCCCCTCCAGGGGGTGGGCTCTGAGGAAACTGGGCCTTTAGGCTTTTGTTCTCTGGAGGTTTTTATGTCTGTTCCTTTGTTTTCTCTCCCCCCTTGGCAGCAACGGATGGTTCTTGGAGGTTTAGAGGAAAGCAAACTGCACCCAGACCTCCCTCCCAGAGAGAAGCCCCAGTCCGTTCCCCTCTGGGTGCTGCAGAGCTGGTTCCCAGCCTCGATCTCTGGGGACACCTGTGTGTCCTGTTTGTACTCAAAACCACAAGCGGCAGCTGTCTGGGCAGCTCCAGACCGCCAAAGAGTTTCCAAGCAGGGAAGGCACACTGAGATTTTCCTGCCGGCCCAAGCTGGGAGAGATCAGACTTTCTGGGTCCTAGAGAGCCCGCTGACTGGCGCCCGCGCACCTCTCTCAGGGGAGGGGGTGGAGCGAGTCTCAGGCTCTGCTAGCGCGGTGCGGCACACGCGTGGGGACTGCAAAAGTCTGTTTCTGCTCCGGGAGGGTCCCAGCCCCTGCCACACACCAAGCACCCTTAGGAGGTCTCCTCACAGCTCAGAGACCAAGACCTGGTTTCCCCGCTGCACTCTCTCTGGCTCAGCGCCAGGGGTGTCTGCCCTCCGTGGGGGAGTTAAGCCCCTGTCCCTAACATTTCCAATTCCCACAATTTCACCCTGCGATCTTTTCTCTTTTTGAGTGCTTTTTATCAGTCTTCAAGTTAATGCTGGTCCCCAGTCATAGGGCACTCTCGTATTGGGGTATTACTTCCCAATGCGTCTCCTCTGGTGGCTCCCTCCCCCTTTTGTTTATCTTCTGATACCAGTCTGGAGTTCCCACTCTGCTTTACCTGCCTACTGGCGTCTTCTGCCCCTGTAGAGATCCTGACGAGTAGAATTCTGATCTCAGGCTTATTTCATGGGTGATCGGAGTTCCTTGGTAGGTAATCAGCTCACTTTAGGGGACAGGTTGAACCAGAGCCTCCTTCTAGTTCCCCGCCATCTTGTCCCCCCTCACATTTCCTGATCTTTAAAATCTCTTGATAAAATGTCCATCTCTTGGTTATTAACCTTGTCATTCATCTTACATGTGTAGTATGATTCTTCACGTTTCCATTTCCAACTTTCTCTTGTATTCTCTGTTGGAACTTAGCACGGAGGAACAAACTTCATACAAGCCATGGCATTTATGTCTCTTGATCCCACTTTCCAAGTTTTTGCTACTCTAGGAGAACTCACCTGGAACCTGAAATATTTATGTCATTCACCTCACTCTATATATCAAAACTGGAAAGGAAGGCACAATTGACTAAGCACATATCAAGCATATATGGTACCTAGAGGGCATCACTCATAGGCTCTGTCTTTCTAAATGTTAAGCTAGGATATGATAGATATAGTGAGTGTCAAGCAAGTTGTACAATGTACAATCTGAATCAGAATGAAATATAAGATTAGTACCCATGTATTTTGTGTGACTAGTTGCAGGTCTTATACACTGAAGTCAGAATGATAACTTGGAAAACCATCTTTTCTTAAAAATACAATTTATATTTATTTTTATTTTTTAAATAAAAGTTTTACATATACTTCATATCAATAATGAAAAATAGTAATCCCTTGTGCCTCTCTGCCTCTTCCCTTTGCCCAGAAAAAACAAATTTCATTTAGCTGCTTCTTTTAATTTTTGCCTATGAACCTCTTAATAAAATAATTATAATGTTACTTTTATTTGAGTACAGATGACACACAATGTTACATTAGTTTCAGGCACACAACATAGTTATTCAACTTTTCTATATGTTATGCTATGCTCACTACAATTGTGGCTACCATCTATCACCACACAATGGTATTATAATGTAATTGACTATATTCCTTATTCTGTGACTTTTATTCCATGAATTATTCATTCCATAACTGGAATTCAGGCAACTGCCTTTATAAGTATGCACTCCCACTCCATTAGTGTGCCCGTCCCACATCTACCATCATTGTTTCACATTCTCCAAACATTTACTATTGTCCTCTAAATGTTTCCATGATCTATACCTTCAAAAATATTGCTATTCCCTCTTATAATGCAACAATATGAAGGAAAGAAGGTAGTAAGTCAAAGACTGGCTATACATTTTAGGAGCTTGGAGAAAGCAGAGAAAGTAAGTAGTCTTCTGGACTCCTCCTTAGTGTTTTGTAATAATGTGTAGAAAAATTTTAATAATGTCATCTCTAAATGGGGCACTGGGGTGGTGTATTCAGTTGAGCATACAACTCTTGATTTTGGCTCAGGTAATGATCTCGGGGTCATAAGATTGAGCTCTGCACTGGGCTCCATGCTCAGTGAGGAGTCTGCTTAGGATTGTCTTCCTCTCCCTTTGCCCTTCCCCCCTGCTCTCTCTCTTTCTCTCATATAAAAAAATAAATCTTTTAAAAAATAATGTCATCCCTAAAAGATAAAGAATCAGGAGAGGTTAATTTATTTTTTTAAGATTTTATTTATTTATTTATTTGTCAGAGAGAGAGAGAGAGAGAGCGAGCGAGCACAAGCATGGGGAGGGGCAGGCAGTGGGAGAAGCCAGCAGATGGAGAAGCAGGCTCCCCGCTGAGGAAGGAGCCCAAAGCGGAATTGGATCCCAGGACTCTGGGATCATGACAGGAGCCAAAGGCAGATGCTTAACTTACTTAGCCACCCAGACATCCCGAGAAGAAGTTAATTTAAATGACTAAAAAGAATCACTTAGCGCATGCAATGCTAAGTCAGGAATCAGGAAAGTGGGAGAAAATCCTCCAGACCCAACACTCTGTAAATCTTTACTAAGACTACTTTACAACATCATATCTTTCTCACTATTTGATGTCTCAGAGATCAGAGACATTTTGTCAAGGAGGAAAACTTAAGGCAAATTATAAGTTATATATTCTAGAGATTAATGTATTTCTTATTAGAGAGAAATCAAGTTTTGACTGTGAGTTGAAATAAACATGAAATATAAGATTTTACCAAAATCTAAGTTTTCTTTATTTATTCAGAGCTCATAATTTAGAGTGGCTCCATAAGAAGCTGGTTTGTAGTATCTCTTTTCTCATTTATAATCACTCTCTCTCTCCCTCCCTCTCTACTTCTCTCTATTTCTCTTTATCTATCTATCTCATTCTCTGTCTCTCTCTCTACTTATTCATTAAAGGAAAAACAAACAAGTACACACATTGATAAGGTTGGCTTTCTTAACAACCTCACTATTTCACAAGGAAGACAAATGAGAGAGAACACATTTATGAAGACTAGTAATAACCACGTTTTAAAATTGTATTTAGACATAGCAAGAGTTTGTGTTCTTCTTGATTACTTACTACCTCTGTGACTTTAAGCAAATCACCTCTCTGAACCCCAGTTTCCTAAAATATTAAATGTATAAAGAAAACCCCAGTTTCCTAGAATATAAAATATAAAATAAAAATGTATAAAAATTTAGTTTCCTTAAATAGAAAATGTATCAAATTTTTTTGGATGTTGTAAAGATGAAATAAGATAAAGATAAAGCAAGAGGTATAGTGACTGGCACATTAAAAAGGTAGTTTCCTTTCCCCTTATTATTCTTTCACTTCTATTTCTTTCTTCCTTATTTTTAAAATTTTTTTACTTTTTAAAAATTTGAGTATAGTTGATACACAACATTATATTACTTACAGGTATACAACATTGTGATTCAACTTCTCTATAGGTTATGCTATGCTCACCACGACTGTAGCTACCATCTATCACCACACAATGCCATTACATCACCATTAAGTACATTCTTTATGCTATGCCTTTTATTCCTGTGACTTCTTCATTTCATAAATGGAAGCCTATATCTTTCATTCACTTTCATTAATTTTGCCGAGCACTCCACCCCACCTTCTCTCTGGTTCTTCTTCAAAGAGATGTATTATTATATATATATATATATATATATATATATATATATATATATGCAGAATATATTATTCTTTGTATTTCAACATGGTTGAGTGGTGAGAAGCATGATTTTTGAAATCAAACAGATCTAGTTTCCAATTTTACTTTCTTCACTTAGCTGTGTAAATTGAGTCAGTTGCTTAACCTTTCTAAGATGCAGTTTTCACATCTATAAATCAAGATGCTAATATTATCTACTTCTTAGGTTGTTGCTAAATGGGATAAGCAAGTAAAGAATGTTCACTGTTCCAATAGCTGAAAGTGCTTAATACATGTTAGCTGTTTTATCCCTATTGTTAATAACATAATTATTGTTATAATTATTAGCATTAATTTAGATCAGTGTTTTCTAACTTCAGGTTGGGGGGGACAAACAACATTTTTATGTAGGTTTTTGTGAGAATTCACAGTGCTTGGATAGACAAAATCTGACTTGCATACGCCTCCCTGGATGAGACTAATTGAAAAGCAAAGGAGGAGTGCCTGGAATGCTAGGCCTTCTTTGAAGTTTCTTGGCTAAAAGTGGCCAGATTCTTACTGTGGCTCAAGGTTCTCATCTAGGGAGTAAATGTTTAAATTTTGAAGAAAAACAGGCAACTATGGTGATCACATAATTCACGAACTTCTTGTCTCTTTGCTCTTATCACATGCTGCCCAATATATTATTTATTTTTATTTATTTTTATTTCTTTTCAGTGTAAGAGAATTCACAGTTTTTGCACCACACCCAGTGCTCCATGCAATACATGCCCTCCATAATACCCACCACCTGGTTCCCCCAACCCCCCACCCCCCCGACCCTTCAAAACCCCTCAGGTTGTTTTTCAGAATCCATAGTCTCTCATGGTTCATCTCCCCCTCCAATTTCCCTCAACTCCCTTCTCCTCTCGAATTCCCCATGTCCTCCGTGTTATTTGTTATGCTCCACAAATCAGTGAAACCATATGATAATTGACTCTCTCTGCTTGACTTATTTCACTCAGCATAATCTCTTCCAGTCCCGTCCATGTTGCTAAAAAAGTTGGGTATTCATCCTTCCTGATGGAGGCATAATACTCCATAATGTATGTGGACCACATCTTCCTTATCCATTCGTCCGTTGAAGGGCATCTTGGCTCTTTCCACAGTTTGGTGACCGTGGCCATTGCTGCTATAAACATTGGGGTCGGATGGCCCTTCTTTCAACACATGTGTATCTTTGGGGTAAATACCCAGTGGTGCAATTGCAGGGTCATAGGGAAGCTCTATTTTTAACTTCTTGAGGAATCTCCACACTGATCTCCAAAGCGGCTGCACCAACTTGCATTCCCACCAACAGTGTAAGATGGTTCTTCTTTCTTCACATCCTCTCCAACACACGTTGTTTCCTGTCTTGCTAATTTTGGCCATTTTAACTGGTGTAAGGTAGTATCTCAATGTGGTCTTAATTTGAATCTCCCTGATGGATAGTGAGGATGAACAATTTTTCATGTGTCTGATAGCCATTTGTATGTCTTCATTGGAGAAGTGTCTGTTCATATCTTCTGCCCATTTTTTGATATGATTATCTGTTTTGTGTGTGTTGAGTTTGAGAAGTTTTTTATAGATCCTGGATATCAACTGTTTGTCTGTACTGTCATTTGCAAATATCTTCTCACATTCCATGGATTGTCTCTTTGTTTTGTTGACTGGTTCCTTTGCTGTGCAGAAGCTTTTGATCTTGATGAAGTCCCAAAAGTTCATTTTCGCTTTTGTTTCCTTTGCCTTTGGAGACATATCTTGGAAGAAGTTGCTGTGGCTGATATCAAAGAGGTTACTGCCTATGTTCTCCTCTAGGATTCTGATGAATTCCTGTCTCACATTGAGGTCCTTTATCCATTTCGAGTTTATCTTTGTGTATGGTATAAGAAAAGAGAGAAATTTCAAATTAATAAAATTATGAATGAAAAGGAAGATTTCACAACTAACACCAAGGAAGTAGAAACAATCATCAGAAGTTATTATCAACAGTTCTATGCAGATAAGTTAAACAACATAGATGAAATGGATGCATTCCTGGGAAAACTATAAACTCCCAAAATTGAACCAGGAAGAAATTGACAACCTGAATAGACCGATATCTCGCAACAAGATTGAAGCAGTGATCAAAAACCTCCCAAAAAACAAGAGCTCAGGACCTGAAGGATTCCCTGGGGAATTCTACCAAACTTTCAAAGAAGAAATAACACCTATTCTCCTGAAGCTGTTTCAAAAAATTGAAGCAGAAGGAAAACTTCCAGACTCTTTTTATGAAGCCAGCATTACCCTGATCCCCAAACCAGGCAAAGACCACACCAAAAAGGAGACTTTCAGACCAATATCCCTGATAAATATGGATGCTAAGAATCTCAACATGATTCTAGCAAATAGGATCCAACAGGACATTAAAAAGATCATTCACCATGACCAGGTTGGATTCATCCCTAGCTTACAAGGGTGGTTCAACATTCGCAAATCAATCAATGTGATAGAAAAAATCAATAAGAGAAGAGAGAAGAACCACATGGTCCTCTCAATTGATGCAGAAAAAGCATTTGACAAAATCCAGCATCCGTTCCTGATTAAAACGCTTCAAAGTATAGGGATAGAGGGAACATTCTTGAACTTCATAAAATCTATCTATGAAAGAGCCACAGCAAACATCATTCTCAATGGGAAGAAGCTCACAGCCTTCCCGTTGAGATCAGGAACATGACAAGGATGCCCACTCTCACCACTCTTGTTCAACATAGTATTAGAAGTCCTAGCAACAGCAGTCAGACAACGAAGAGAAATAAAAGGTATACAAATTGGCGAGGAAGAAGTCAAACTCTCTCTCTTTGCAGATGACATGATTCTTTATATGGAAAACCCAAAAGACTCCACCCCCAAACTACTAGAACTCATACAGCAATTCAGGAATGTGGCAGGATACAAAGTCAATGTGCAGAAATCAATGGCTTTCTTATACACTAACAATGAAAATATAGAAAGGGAAATTAGAGAATTGACTCCATTTACTATAGCACCAAGAACATAAGATACCTGGGAAAAAACCTAACCAACGAGGTAAAGGATTTGTACTCGAGAAACTACAGAACACTCATGAAAGAAATTGAAGAAGACACAAAAATATGGAAGACCATTCCATGCTCCTGGATCAGAAGAATAAAGATTGTTAAAATGTCTATACTGCCTAGAGCAATCCATACTTTTAATGCCATTCTGATCAAAATTCCACCAGTATTTTTCAAAGAGCTGGAGCAGGTAATCCTAAAATTTGTATGGAATGAAGAGACCCCGAATAGCTAAGGAAATGTTGAAAAACAAAAATAAAACTGGTGTCATCACTTTACCTGATTTCAAGCTTTACTACAAAGCTGTGGTCACCAAGACAGCATGGTACTGGCATCAAAACTGACACATAGTCCAGTGGAACAGAGTAGAGAGCCCAGATACGGACGGACCTTCAATTCTATGGTCAAATAATCTTTGACAAAGCAAGAAAAAATATACAGTGGAAAAAAGACAGTCTCTTCAATAAATGGTGCTTGGAAAACTGCACCATATATTATTATCCTGACCATTGAGATTACACTTCCCTACTTGTTTTGCACTTGTGCTTGGTGTATTGATATGATCCCAATTAAAGTGGAGGCAAAGCTTGCCTAGAGGCCTTTCACCACTAGAGCATCTGAATCCCAGGCCTGTCCTTTCTCCTACTAAGGTTTTTGGAGTAATCTTTCCATTAGCCTTCTCAGGTTTTGCTGTCCAAACCTGACAGGTTTCATTTCAACTGTCTTTTATAGACAGTGGTTAAAGGTCTCTGGAGGAAATATATTTTGGATGATAGAATATGTGAAAATTTGAATGATTAATAAGGAAATGTGTCTCCATCAGATGTGTCTCCATGAGATGGATATGTTCTGAGCCTGGCTTACATGAGGCAGACTACATGGAAGGCTCTTTTGTAGTCCCTTCTCACTTCCAAATTATCAGAAGCCAATTCTAATCTAAGAACAAAATGGAGTGCTAGGCTTGGATTCTACCTACCCAGGAACATCATTAAAAATCATGGTACACAGCTGGTTCCATGAGATGCCACTGTTGCCACCACTGGGCACAGATATCACAGCTTGCTACCAATTATCACCACTTTGGGGAACTGGATGCTACCAATAGAACCATTAACTCATGAATTAGGTAATGCCAGATAATGGGCAGATAAAAAGAATAATCAGCTATTTATGTACTAGATTCTCATCTGGTTATTTTGAATGTTTATTCCTAATGCTTATGCTGGTTTGTTTCTGTCAATCAGTAGCATTCCCTGCCCTTACCCAATCTTAAAGGGCCAAAGTGTGCTGAAAAATCTCCTTATATGTTAATTCATCTTATCTTCTTTTGTCTCTCTAAATATCTATTTCTCTTTTCTTTAAGTAGGCCCCACATGGGGCTTGAACTCATGACTCCAAGATCTAGAGTCACATGCTCTACCAACTGAGCCAGCCAGCTCCCCCTAAATCTTTACTTCTTTAAATGTCTCAGCCACTGAGGCAAAACTAAAACTACTTATTTTGCATGGGACAGTGGCAGCAATGAGCTTCCCCATTAAATAAGCCCAATATTTTTTCTCCTGTTTTTAATAAAGATGGATAAATATTATACTATAGCCTAACAAATTTATTAGCTAAGTGAATTACAACCCTTTCACCAGAAGTCAAGGTAATAACATAAGGAAAAGAAGCAATGGTTTTAAGTTCACCTTGATAGGAAATAGATGCAACATCCAATATGGGCATAAGTAATTCATAGTTCCTAATCACAAAGCACCAACCAAAGCAAAACATTTCAGAGGTGGAGGGAGTAGGATGTAGTAGGGTGCTTTGAATTGAAGTGTGAAATATATACCTGTCTCCTGGTGTTCCTGAATGCACACAAGGGAATATACAACTTAGAAACAACCCACAGCAAGTCTTTTAATCAGTCACTTAGACTTCAGTAGTAGGAAGTACAGTAGAGCTGCTGGGCTTTTGTAAGTCCATTCTCCTATTGCTGACAGAACTTTCCTTCATAACTAAAAATCTTTAAAGTCCTCCAAGAGCCCCAGAATTCCATGCATTCATGGCCAAACATTTGGAACTAGAAAGTCCTTAAGTGTGCATTGGCATTTCAAGATAATAAATTGTCTGATTAAGCAGTCAGTTAGAAAACAGGAGGGATGATCCAATTATTTCCAAGGTATAATTAACACCCCCAGCAAATCCCACTACTTTTAAGGAATCTATGGAACAGAAGGGACCTACCTGATTACATGTTGAGGAATTTTTCTCATGTGACAGGAAGTGAGAAGGGAAAGAGTAGTGACTTGCTGTTAGGGGAAACACATAAACTTTTATGTAGGAGGCACATAATTTGAAATCATGCCATTTGATTTCATTACATTCCTGTCATCTTAGCCTTTATTGAGGAAAAAAAAGTGGCATTTTCTACAATTTCTTAATCATCAAGAATTTTAATGATCATCAAGCAATATCATTAGAATATTACAATGAAACAGTCTACCCAGGTGATGGTCATTTGTTTCTCTTTTGAAAGTAATAACTAGTCTGTGCACTCTGGCCCACACCTTCATTGCAACATTCTCATATCTCCAATTTATTCTCATTGGAATTTATTGCTGACATTGTTACCCAAAAACTACTACTAAAGTATAACCCTCATTATGATTTCCTATGCTCAGAAATATTCAATAGTTCCTTATCACCAATTAAAGTCCACATTCCTTGGTCAAAGTTTTCTATAACTTTGCCTTTGATTATCTGTCTATCCCATCTCCCACAGGATGTTACTTCTAATTCATTCCAACTAAAATAACCACTTTTCCAATGCTAACTCATTTTCTTGTATAGAAATTTACAAGCATGCTGAAAATCTACTCTCAGTGAAGCTTTTTCTAATGCTCTTTTCTCTACAGTCCGATAGCATCCTATTTGCACCACTCTTACACCACTAACACATTATGACTTGTATTAGTTATTAATTTACCAAACAATATACTTTAAACATAGTCATTGATCAGTAACTATTTATTGGATTAATAAATGAGTGAATGTATTTTCAAAGGTCATTATGTCTATCTTTAGACCAGGTACATCAAGAAGACAGGTTATTTCTGTAATTGGGTTGGATCTTGGCACTAGTCTGCAGGGTTACTGAACAATGACAGGTTATTTTTCCAGGCTCAGACACAAAGATGAAATATTATTAATTTGCATTAATACTTAATATGTGATGAAACTTCAGCATTACTTGGATGAAAACTAGAGAATATGAGACACATTTGAAAAGACAAGTTATCCTTTCTATTTTTCTCTATTGTTAGAGGAACATTACAGCTAAAATCAGTATTATGAGATATTACAAGTTGAGGTAGATCTCACATCACATAAAGTATTTAGGGTTTTCTTTTTCCATTTAATATCTGTATAAATATCCCTGAAACTGATTGCATTACAGATATAGAGTTGATAGTTATTCTTTCCACTTATAGAAGCTTCACTTTGCAAATCTATAAATGAGGTATAGGATCATCTTTTCAAGCAGACAGCTATAAATTTTATTTTTGCTTTTAAGCTGTATCATCAGCAAATACTTTTTTTTTACAACTAATAACCCTTGTGTGATGTATTGCAGTGGGGGAAAAAAGGATCGAAAGACATCTATGCAAATACCTGCAAAAAAACCCCAAACAAACAAACAAACAAACAATAATGATGAAAAAAAAAACCCACTTGTTTTCAGGGCTTAATGCATCTGCTTCCTTAAACTATAGATAATCAGACAGTGGCAGTACATATGATTCTGTGTGTCTCAATACAGTTCATCAATAGAAATCATATAACTTTTATTTTTTAATTAGTATACATTCTCATGTGGAGGATGAGAGATGTGCTCCCATCAAGAGGATAGGTATGTTTTCTCCTTAAGAGCAGTTACTTAATATGATAAATTCCTGAGGGCATCAAAATCATAACCTCTGGGAATCAACTATTGGTCATGTATGATGAGTTATTTCTTGCAGTACACCAAAGTGCTTGTCTTCATATTTCCATTTTGCTATCATCATAACACTTATTTAATGCCCATAGCAGACATAACATCATATTAAGAAAGAAAAGCATAGAAATAAGGGAAAATTTAATCCATCCAAACTTGTTTTGCTACTCACCAATCTGAGGGGACATAATACCATTAACTGAGACATTAGGATAGTACTTATAAGTTATCCCTTTTAGTGGACCTTTGCTCCTGCTCCCAAACCTAACCTCTGATCTCAAGGATCTCTGTTTTCCCCCAAAGGACTGTATCTATCAAGAAAAAAACATATTTCTAAAGAAATAATATTCACACTTTCTCTTAGGTAGGTGATTTCATGCACCCCATATCTTTAATACAACCAGTGGATTATTGACTTCCAAATCCAGTCTATTTTATACCTAACTCCCATGAACTTTAAAACTTACAGTTTTAACTGTCTCCTAAACAATGCTAAGTGAATATCCCATGACTACCTCAAACTCACCCAGTATAAACAGAACTCTTTATCTTCCCACACCAAGCTTCCTTTTTATCTTGTATTATCTGTTCCATGATATACTTATAGATGTAAATACAGATATAGATATGTCATGTATTCAGTTTCCCAAGTTGTGAATCTGACATACCTCATCAACTAATTACTAACTCTTATCAAATTTGTCTTCTGAATAGCTCTGTAACTGATCCTTTTAGTATTTACTTCCTGTATCTGCAAGGTACTATATTGGATGCTGGAGTGGAGGTAGAAATGAAAAGAAAAAAAATTTGGAAGCTGTATTCTTTTATTGTTATTATTTTTAATTCCAATGTATTTAACACATAATGTTATATTAGTTTGAAGTGTATAGTGTAGTTATTCAACAATACTATACATTACTTAGTGCTCATCATGATAAGTATACTCATTAGTCCCCATAACCTATTTCACCCATCCCCCCACCAATCTCCCTTCTTGTAATCATCAGTTTGATCTCTCTAATTAAGAGTCTGATCCCTGATTTTTCTCTTTTTTTCTTTTGCTCATTTGTTTCTTAAATTCCACATATGGATGAAATCATATGATACTTGTTTTTCTCTAACTGACTTATTTTGCTTAGCATAATAATATTTAGCTCCATCTATGTCATTGCAAATGCCATTTTATGGCAGAATAATATTCCATTGTACACACACACACACACACACACACACACATACATAAAGGGATAAAGAAATGGCACATACACAGGGGTGCATGTATACTTTTGAATTAGTGTTCTTGTATTTTTGGGTAAATACCCAGCAGTATAATTACTGGGTCATAAAGCAGTTCTATTTTTAACTTTTTGAACAACCTCCATACTGTTTGCACAGTAGCTGCATCAGTTTGCATTCTTACTAACAATACATGAGGGTTCCTTTTTCTCCACATCTTTGCCAACCCTTGTCATATCTTGTGTTGTTGATTTTAGCCATTTGACTGGTGTGAGGTGATGTTTCATTGTAGTTTTGATTTGCATTTCCCCGATGCTAAGTGATGTTGAGTGTCTTTCCATGTGTCTGTTGGCCATCTATATGACTTTTTTTGAGAAATGTCTTTGCATGTCTTCTGCCCATTTTTGATTGGATTTTTTGGGATTTTTGGTGTTGAATTATAGAAGTAATTTATATGTTTTGAATACTTTTCATCAAATATGTAATTTGCAAATATCTTCTCCCATTCTGAAGGTTGTCTTTTAGTTTTGTTGATTGTTTCCTTTACTGCACAGAGTTCTTTATTTTTATATAATCCCAGTAGTTTATTTTTGCTTTTGTTCCTCTTGCTTCAGGAGGTATATCTAGAAAGATGTTGCTATGAGCAATGTCAGATTAATTACAACCTGTGATATTTTCTAGAATTATTATAGTTTCATGTCTCATATCTAGGTCATTAATCCATTTTGAGCTTATTCTTGTGTATGATGTAAGAAAGTGGTCTAGTTTCAGTATTTTGCATGCAATTGTCCAGTAGGAAACAAATATGTAAAAGATTTGTCAGACACCTTCAACTCAATATGTCTAAAAATTGACTCATTTCTCAGTCATTATCCTTTCCTCCACCATCTACTGGCAAAATCTGTTCTTTGAATTATGTTTCCAATCTCATTTATAATTAATGGCACTATAATGATTCAGTAGCCAAGTTAAATAATTCAGAATCCTTTATCAGGTTAAGAAGTTTAAACCTCATCCTATAGGAGATGGGGGAGTACTGAAATATTTTTTAAAAATAAGGAAAAACTGCTATAGTGTTAAAATTATTCACAGTATAGAACAGGACACAAAGTAGGGAAATATTTTTAAAGAATGACATTATCTGAATTTTTAAACCATCATTCTGGCAGTGGTGTGAATAACAGTTTAAGGGAAAGACTAGAGAGTGCAAGACCTTTAAGAGATTATTGAGACTATGGTAATAGCCTTGTACGGAAATGATGGGAGCTTGGATTAAGGCAAAGCAATGGAAATGAAAATAAAGTTTATTTCACTTGGAAACGTGTATGCAGTATTTAATCTATATGCTATGTTGTCCCATCAAAAATAATTTCCTGAAAAATTATTTTGAGTTAATTTTTTAGAAAATTAAAGATGATACTATGGCGGGGCAAAATTATTTACTTTCGAAATTCCAAAGAGATGATTATGTGGCAGGAAGAAATCTACACTGAGACAAAATGAAATGTTTTAAAGGTTCCAGTAAAAATTGTGTTCTATCAACTGATTCTTTGCAGAATCACTGAAGATCATTTGGTGGATCAACAATTGCCATGTATACACTAGACATGAGATCAAAGACTAATGGCACAAATAAAACTAACTTGTGCCTGAGAAAAAGTTCATGGTATTGAGGATAACAATTTTCTGTAAGACATGTTAACTAAAGTGGAAAAGTTTAGGAAAAGAGTAAATATAGATAGCTTTGGAAAAAATAATTCCCTGTATTAATGGAAAAGGAATTTTTGTTTCTTAGAAATTTTTTGGACCTGGTTTGTAGAGTAGCTAACATTTATATTTTTACTATGTTTCCAAGTATGTTATAAGCAATTTACACATATTAAACATTTGCTTTTCATAACAAAAGCTGTAAAGTAGATCTAAATATTATCTTCATTTTATGGAAAAGGAAACTAATATCAGAGCAATTATGCAAATAACCCAAGGTCAAACACTTCAGAGTACATTAAGGAAATTTCCCTGTCATATATAAGGAGTTTCTTGCTCTAGGGACATGACTTTAATAGGGTTCTGACAACAATAACTACCATGTATGGAATAGTAAATGCATACCAGGTATTGGGCTAAAAATTGCATGGATTTTTTTCATTTGATTTCCACAATAATTCTATGAGGGTTTTTTTTTTATTCCCATTTTGCAGATAGGGAAATTGAATCAGAAAGACGTTAAGAACTTTTTCAAGGCCATACAGCTGGTAATTTGTGCAGTAGCTAATTAAATTCAAGTTTGTTTAGGGTTCACACTCCTTTATTTATTTATTTATTTTCAGTGTAACAGAATTCATAGTTTTTGCACCACACCCAAAGCTCCATGCAATGCATGCCCTCCATAACACCCACCACCATGATCCCCCAACATCCCACCCTCTTCCCCTTCAAAACCCTCAGATCCTTTTTCAGAGTCCATAGTCTCTCATGGTTCATGTCCCTCTCCAATTTCCTTCAACAACTTTCTGCTCTCCATCTACCCATGTCCTCCGTGTTATTTGTTATGCTCCGCAAATAAGTGAAACCATATGATAATTGACCCTCTCTGCTTGACTTATTTCACTCAGCATAATCTCTTCCAGTCCCGTCCATGTTGCTACAAAAGTTGGGTATTCATGCTTTCTGATGGAGGCATAATACTCCATATTATATATGGACCACATCTTCCTTAACCATTCTTCCATTGAAGGGCATCTTGGTTCTTTCCACAGTTTGGCAACCATGGCCATTGCTGCTATAAACATGGGGTACAGATAGCCCTTATTTTCACAACATCTGTATCTTTGAGGTAAATACCCAGTAGTGCAATTGCAGGGTCATAGGGAAGCTCTATTTTTAATTTCTTAAGGAATCTCCACACTGTTCTAGAAAGTGGATGCACCAACTTGCATTCCCACCAACAGTGTAAGAGGGTTCCCCTTTCTCCACATCCTATCCAACACACGTTGTTTCCTGTGTTGCTAATTTTGGCCGTTCTAACTGGTGTGAGGTGGTATCTCAATGTGGTTGTAATTTGAATCTCGCTGATGGCTACTGATGATGAACATTTTTACATGTGTCTGATAGACATTTGTATGTCTTCATTGGAAAAGTGTCTGTTCATATCTTCTGCCCATTTTTTGATATGATTATCTGTTTTGTGCGTGTTGAGTTTGAGAAATTCTTTATAGATCCTGGAAATCAACCGTTTGTCTGCACTGTCATTTGCAAATATCTTCTCCCATTCAGTGGGTTCCCTCTTTGTTTTGTTGACTGTTTCCTTTGCTGGGCAGAAACTTTTGATCTTGATGAAGTGCCAAAAGTTCATTTTCACTTTTGTTTCCTTTGATTTTGGAGACATATCTTGAAAGAAGTTGCTGTGGCTGACATCGAAGAGGTTACTGCCTATGAACTCCTCTAGGATTCTGATGGATTCCTGTCTCCACTTGAGGTATTTTATGCACTTCGAGTTTATCTTTGTGTATGGTGTAAGAGAATGGTCGAGTTCCATTCTTCTACATATAGCTGTCCAATTTTCCCAGCACCATTTATTGAAGAGACTTTTTTCCACTGTATATTTTTTCCTGCTTTGTCGAAGATTATTTGACCATAGCATTGAGGGTCCATATCTGGGCTCTCTACTCTGTTCCACTGGTCTATGTGTCTGTTTCAATGCCAGTACCAGGCTGTCTTGGTGATCACAGCTTTGTAGTAAAGCTTGAAATCAGGTAACATGATGCCCCCAGTTTTATTTTTCTTCTTCAATATTTCCTTAGGAATTCGGGGTCTCTTCTGATTCCATACAAATTTTAGGATTATTGTCCCAGCTCTTTGAAAAATACTGGTGGAATTTTTATCAGAATGGCATTAAAAGCATAGATTGCTCTAGGTAGTATAGACATTTTAACAAAGTTTATTCTACCAATCCAAGGGCATGGAATGGTCTCCCATCTTTTTGTGTCTTCTTCTATTTCCTTCATGAGTGTTCTGTAGTTTCTCGAGTACAGATCCTTTACCTCGTTGGTAAGGTTTGTTCCCAGGTATCATATGGTTCTTGGTGCTATAGTAAATGGAATCGATTCTCTAATTTCCCTTTATGTATATTCAATGTTAGAGTATAAGAAAGCCACTGATTTCTGTACATTGACTTTGTATCCTGCCACGTTACTGAATTGCTGTATGAGGTCTAGTAGTTTGGGGTGGAGTCTTTTGGGTTTTCCATATAAAGTATCATGTCATCTGCGAAGAGAGACAATTTGACTTCTTCCTTGCCAATTTGGATACCTTTTATTTCTCTTTGTTGTCTGACTGCTGTTGCAAGGACTTCTAATACTATGTTGAACAAGATTGGTGAGAGTGGGCATCCTTGTCATGTTCCTTATCTCATCGGGAAGGCTGTGAGCTTCTTCCCATTGAGGATGATGTTTGCTGTGGGTCTTTCATAGATAGATTTTATGAAGTTCAGGAATGTTCCCTCTATCCCTATACTTTGAAGTGTTTTAATCAGGAACGGATGCTGGATTTTGTCCAGTGCTTTTTCTGCATCAATTGAGAGGACCATGTGGTTCTTCTCTTTTCTCTAATTGATTTTTTCTATCACATTGATTGTTTTGCGAATGTTGAACCACACTTGTAACCCAGGGATGAATCGTACCTGGTCATGGTGGATGATCTTTTTAATGTGCTGTTAGATCCTGTTTGTTAGGATCTTGTTGAGAATCTTAGCATCCATATTCATCAGTGATATTGGTCTGAAATTCTCCTTTTTGGTGTGGTCTTTGCCAGGTTTGGGGATAAGGGTAATGCTGGCTTCATAAAAAGAGTCCAGAAGTTTTCCTTCTGCTTCAATTTTTTGAAACAGCTTCAGGAGAATAGGTGTTATTTCTTCTTTGAAAGTTGGTAGAATTCCCCAGGGAATCCGTCACGTCCTGAGCTCTTGTTTTTTGGGAGGTTTTTGATCACTGCTTCAATCTTGTTACTAGATGTCGGTCTATTCAGGTTGTCAATTTCTTCCTGGTTCAATTTTGGGAGTTTATAGTTTTCCAGGAATGCATCCATTTTACCTAGGTTGCTTACCTATTGTCATATGTGTTGATAATAACTTCTGATGATTGTTTCCACTTCCGTGGTGTTAGTTGTGATCTCTCCCTTTTCATTCATAATTTTATTGAGTTTCTCTCTATTCTTTTGGATTAGTGTGGTTAATGGTTTATCGATCTTATTGAATCTTTCAAAAAACCAGCTTCTAGTTTCATTGATACTTTCTACTGCATCTCTAGTTTCTACCTCAGTGATCTCTGCTCTAAACTTGATTATTTCCCTTCTTTGTGTGGAATTGGTTTAATTTGTTGTTGATTCTCCAGTTCTTTAAGGTGTAGAGACAGCTTTTGTATTCTGGATTTTTCAATTTTTTTGAGGGAGCCTTGGATTGCAATGTATTTCACCCTTAGGACAGCCTTTGTTCTATCCCATCGGTTTTGGACCGAAGTTTCTTCATTCTCATTGGTTTCCATGAATTGTTTAAGTTCTTCTTTGATCTCCTGGTTGATCCAGGCATTCTTAAGCAAGGTGGTTTTAACTTCCAGGTGTTTTAGTTCCTTCCAAACTTTTCCTTGTGATTGAGCTCCAGTTTCAAAGCATTGTGATCTGAGAATATGCAGGGAATAATCTCAATCTTTCAGTATCGTTTGAGTCCTGATTTTTGACCCAGCATGCAGTCTATTCTGGAGAAGGTTCCATGTGCACTTGAGAAGAATGAGTATTCTGTTGTTTTTGGATGGAATGTTCTGTATATATCTATGAGGTCCCTCTGGTCCAATGTGTCATGCAATGCTCATGTTTCTGTATTGATTTTCTGCTTGGATGATCTATCTATTACTGAAAGAGGCATGTTAAGATCTCCTACTATCAATGTATTTATATCAATATGACTCTTTATCTTGATTAAGTAATTGGCTGCTCCCATATTCGGGGCATAGATATTTACAATTGTTAGATCATCTTGGCGGATAGTCCCTTTCAGAATGATGTAGTGTCCTTCTGTATCTCTGACTGCAATCTTTAGTTTAAAATCTAATTCATCTGATATGAGAATCACTACCCTGGCCTTCTTTTGAGGCCCATTGGCATGGAAGATGCTTCTCCACCCTTCACTTTCACTCTGGGTGTATCCTTAGGTTTGAATTGGGTCTCTTGTAGACAACATATGGATGGGTCCTGTCGTTTTATCTAGTCTGAAATCCTGTGTTGTTTTATGGGTGTGTTTATGCCATTCACATTGAGAGTGATTATTGATAGATACGTATTTATTGACATTGTGTTACCTTTGAAGTCTTTCTTTCTGTAGGTTGTCTCTATGTTTCTGTTCAATGATATTCTTAGGATTTTTCCTCTTTTATAGGACCCCCCCCTTAATATTTCCTTCAGTGTCAGCTTGGTGGTTGCATACTCTTTTAAGCCTTGCCAGTCTTGGAAACTCTATCTCTCCATCCATTTTGAATGTCATTCTTGCTGGATAAAGTATTCTTGGCTGCATGTTCTCATTTAGTGCCCTGAATATGTCTTCCCAGCCCTTTCTGGCTTTCCAGGATTCTGTGGACATGTCTGACGTTATTCTGATGGGCTTTCCTCTGTACGTAAGGAGCTTCTTTATCCTAGCTGCCTTCAAGAGGGCATGCCTACAATTATAATTCCTGATTCTTGCTATTAGGTGTCTCGTGGACTTTTGAGAATCTATAATCTTGGGGGGAGACCTTCTGCCTCTAGTACATGAACGCTGGTTCCATTTGCGAGATTGGGAAAATATTCATGGAGAACTTGATCCATTATATCTTCTAGACTTCTTTCTTTCTCCTCCCCTTCAGGGATTCCAATAATTCTGATGTTGGAATGTTTCATGGCATCATTTATTTCCCTGATTCTGTTTTCATGGCTTCTAAGCTGTTTGTTCCAGGCTTCCTCCTGATCCTTTCTCTTTATCTGTTTGTCCTCCAGATCACTAATTCTATCTTCTGTCTCAGTTACCATAGCTTTTAGGGAATTTAGATTCAATTGGAACTCATTGAGAGCATTGTGAACATCATCCCTGGTGGCTTTCAGTTCTGCCCTAACATTGTGAACATCATCCCTGGTGGCTTTCAGTTCTCCTTAATCAATTCCATTTGGTCATCCATGGCTTTCTCCAACCTAGCTATTGCCTGAATAATTGTTAGCCTGAATTCCCTTTCTGAAATATTGTCTATGTCAGTAGCCATTAGCTCTGTTGCTGAAGGCCCATCCTCTGAATTTTTCTTCTGTTGGGCATTCCTCCTCCTAGTCATTTTGGTGAGAGATGGCTTAGCAGATGTAGCTGGATGTACCAGCCATGGTGCAGTCAAGGTGCACCCTGGAATGCTTCTGAGCAATCAGGAGTCCCCACCAAACAAGAGAAAAAAAGAAAGAGGGAAAAAAGAAAAAGAGGGAGAGAGAGACAGGGAAAAAAAAAAGAAAGATAAAAGAGAAGGCTCAGCCCAAATGGGCCCCAAGGTAAGATTTATGAAGTATACAAACATAAACAGACAAACAAAAAGACTGATAAAAGTATATGACAAGAGAAGAAAAAAAATATATATATAGAAGGAAAAAAAACAAACAAACAAAATAACCTAGTCAAAAAGAACCCCAAATATAAGATTTATATACTACCAGGACAAACACAAATACACAGAAACACTGGCAGAAGAAAAGGATGAGAGAGTGGTTATAAGTTCTCAGTGTGGACGAGGAAGGTTATTTTGATTCTTCCTGGATATATCTTGATATCTTTGTTAAAGGACTCAACATTCCTAAGATAACGGGGGATTAAAAATTGGTTTACCTAGGGGCGCCTGGGTGGCTCAGTGGGTTAAGCCTCTGCCTTCTGCTCAGGTCATGGTTTCAGGGTCCTGGGATCGAGCCCCACATTAGGCTCTCTGCTCAGTGGGGAGCCTGCTTCCCCCTCTCTCTCTGCGTGCCTCTCTGCCTACTTGTAATCTCTCTCTGTCAAATAAATAAAATCTTTTTAAAAAATTGGTTTACCTATAGGGGTAGCATTGATTGGGGAAAGGGGATTACCTTGAAGTTTAACTATATATGAATATTAAAAAATAAAAATAAAGAAAAGAATGAACTAAACTAAACTAAGGTAAAATTAAAAAAAAATAAAAAATAAAAAAGCAAAAGAAAAACACGGGTATATGTATCAAAAATTTCAGGTTAAAAGGTTATTATGGAATTTGATGTCCTGGACATATCACTGTTATGGTAAATAGGCTAAAAAATATCTATATAAAAAATAAAAAAATAAAAATAACAAATGAACCAGAATAGTGGGAATGAATTAAAATTAAAAGTTGTATCTATGAAGTAGTGGTGGTTGTTCTCTTGTCGTTTTGTTTGTTTGTTTGTGTGTTTGTTTTTTCCCCCCGGTTGGCTTTCTGGGGGAGGGGCCTGCCGCGTGGGTTTTCAGGCAGTGTTTCTGGAGTTAAGTCCTCCCGCCCCCCCAAGGGGGTGGGTTCTGAGGACACCTGTTTTTCAGGCTTTTGTTCTCTGGAGGTTTTTATGTTTCTTTGTTTTTTCTCTCCCCTTGGCAGCTCTTGATGGTTTGTGGAGGTTTAGAGGAAAGCAAACGGCACCCAGACCTCCCTCTCAGAGAGAAGCCTCAGTCTGTTCCCCTCTGGTTGCTTCAGAGCACATAAGTTCCCCCTTGGCCACTGGAAGAGCACATTCTGAGTCATGGTCCCTCAGGACACAGGAACTCCTGCTTGTACCCAAAACCACAACAGCAGTGGCTGTCTGGGCAGCTCCAGACCACCAGAGAGGTCCCAAGCAGCAATCGCACACTGAGATTTTCCCACTGGCCCAGGCTGGGAGTACTCAGCTTTTCCCAAACTGAGAGCTCCTGGCTGGCAATTCCGTGCACCTCTCTCAGAGGAGGTTGTGGGGCGCATCTCAGGCTCTGATAGCACGGCGCGGAGCACGCATGCGTACTGCAAAGAGATTGTGTTTCTGCCAGCTGGCGAGGCTCCCTGCCCCTAATGGGAGCCATACCCTATGCCCCCTTAGGCGCATTCACTTGCGGCTCAGGGACCAAGACCTGGTTTCTCCACCGCACTCTCTCTGGCTCAGCGCCAGGGATGGCTGTCCTCGGTCTGGGGACTTAAGCCCCTGTGTGTAACTGTCCCGATTCCCACAATTTCCTCCCATGATCCTTTGCTCTTTTTTAGTGCTTTCTACCAGACTCCAAGTTAATGCTGGTCCCCAGTGGTAGGGCACTCTCATATTGGGGTATTACTTTCCAATGGGTCACTTCTGGTGGTTCCCTCCCCCTTTTGTTTATCTTCTGATACCAGTCTGACATTCCCACTCCGCTTCACCTGCCCACTTGTGTCTTCTGCCCCCGTAGAGATCCAGACGTGTATAATTCTGATCTCAGGCTGATTTCATGGGTGATAGAGTTCCTTGGTAGGTAATAAGTTCACTTTAGGGTACAGGTTGAAACGGTGCCTCCTCCTAGTTCCCCGCCATCTTGTCCTCCTCTTCTAGGGTTCACACTCTTAATCATTATGCTGTGCTTCTTTTTTAGCAATAAGCAGCAATTCAAAGGTCATCAGACTGAGACATTGATTGGCTGAAATGCTGCAGAGCTTTTTGTTGACAGTATATATATTCTAAAAAGTAAGCCAGTCCCCAATTATGTAGGCGATTTTGAGATTAGTAGAAACTTTTAAAGAACAAGAATCAAGTTGGAGCACATACCAGAAGAATCTCTAAAGATTGACTTCTCCTGTCAATTTACAGAGTCACGTTGTCTTTGTGATAACCACACACAAACAAAATCCAGCCCAATGACAAACTTTATATTCAGTCAATTTAATAAAGAAGAAAAATTTAACATTTATCTGGCAATTTTCTTCTTCAGTGCTTTCCACAAATTATTACCTTCAGCAACTAATCCAACATAATTAGATAAATAATTATACCAAAACAAAAGGAACAATAATAGAAATGGCTTGTGACTTTTATCCCAGGACTTCAAAGCATATTATAAATATCAATTAATATTCACATCATTCTTCTAAAGTGAGAGTATTTTTACATGAAATTAACAGATGGGTAAGCTGAAAGACAGTTACCTAACTAGTGATCTATGCCCAAAGAACAGATACAGAAATCTTGAGTCCCAGTTCTTATGTTCTGCCTCTTGCACACCAATACATCTACTAATAGCCTCAATAATAGTATTGATTTTGTTTTTCTTACTAGCCAAGAAGGTAGATAATAATCACTCTTAGGTATAAAGATCTGTATGAAGTATAAAAATCTGTATAAAGAAACTGTATAAAGATTTCAGTTTGCCAAGCATTTTGTAGAATTTAAACTGAGTTTAAAATTTGATGTGATTGTATCTCTGATATTTTTGTTTAGTGTGTGTTGAGGTAGGGAGGACAGGGCTAAAAGATTATCTGTGGGTAGTTCAGGGAAGGGGATACATGCATAAGTGACTGTTAGTATATGTGCTTATATATACATACAGACATACATGTATGTCACTCTAACTTTCTCTTCTAACTACATCATTCTATGATAAAAATATTTAACTCTTAGTAAATTACTGTGCAATGCAAAAAAAATGTCTACAAACATTTACTGGCAATAACTGAAATTGTGAAATCTTCTAACATTATCAGAAATAGCCTACTACAACAATTATCCTAAACTTCTGTTTCACTTAACAGTTTTTATAAGAGCATTAAGGAATGCAACGATCTTCTTGTGTTTGCAGGCATCATTTCATGCTCCCAAGGCTAATCTAGATCTTATTGTTGTTCTTTTAAAAGATTTGCAAAATTTGCCCATTGTGAAGTGACTTAGGGACTATGAACATTGTGGAAGCAATTATGAAGCAATATATTTAAATCATAATTATATGAAGTTTGAAGGTCTATTTATGAACACTAAGTGAGATTTTGTTTTTAAAGGAGACTAACAGAGTGCCTAGCACATAGTGGAAACTCAAAAAGTTGTTTCTTTTTTTACTTTATACTATGTGACAGAGATGATAAGCTATTACCAACCATCTAAAAATTGATGTAGATAAAGGACATATTTCCATTAATTTTCTGGAATGAACCAGCACTTAATAAGCTATTTTATTTCACACCTAGAATATGATAGCTAGGCCCCATAATCTCTGGGCCATCTTGATTTGAGGGGAGGCAGGAAATAACTGTCATTAGTTCCCAAATATATTCGTTCCTTTTCATAAAAAAATGAAGGAAAGTACCTGAACTGGCTTCTATGCATAGATCAATGAATCTATGAAGGCCTGGCTTCAAGATAGATATTAAGATGATAAATAGATAACATAATGGATTTGTGTACTGCTACAACAAGCTCAATCTCTTCCAAGCATGACAAGTTGCTGCACAAATACAATTTCTTAGTCCTTTTTGCCATAGGTAAGCTGGCCATTGCTGTCCACTATAGGGAAACGTTCTGTTGGAGGCAAATTTTACTTCAGTTATTGTTTTGGGTACTTCGTGTATACTCCACAGATTACTTACAGTGTTTTGACCTTTGCCTGAATATGACCTCTTCCTTCTTTTTCTCATGTTCTTGGTTCTGTGTCTACTATTAACTTTTTTTTTGGCATCTTAATTTTATTTTTTTTCAGATTCATTGTTTATGCACCACACCCAATGCTCCATGCAATACCCACCACCAGGCTCACCCATCCTCCAACCACCACCCTTCCAAAACCCTCAGTTTGTTTCTCAGAGTCCATGGTCTTTCATGGTTAGTCTCCCCCTCCAGTTTTCCCTGGTTAACTTTTTCTTTCCTTCTCCTAATGTCCTCCATGTTATTCCTTCTGCTCCACAAGTAAGTGAAACCATATGATAACTGATTCTCTCTGCTTGGCTTATTTCACTCAATAAAATCTCCTCCAGTCCTGTCCATGTTGATACAAAAGTTGGGTGTTCATCCTTTCTGATGGCTGCATAATATTTCATTGTATATATGTACCATACTTTCTTTATCCATTTATCTGTTGAAAGGCATCTTGGGTCTTTCCACAGTTTGGCAATTATGGCCATTGCTGCTATGAACATTGGATGACATATGACCCTTCTTTTCACTACATCTGTATCTTTGCAGTAAAAACACAGTAGTGCAATTGCAGTCATAGGGTAGCTTTATTTTTAATTCTTTGAGGAATCTCCATACTGTTTTCCAAAGTGATTCTACCAACTTGCATTCCCACCAACAGTGTAAGAGGGCTCCCTTTTCGCTACATCCTCTCCAACACTTGTTGTTTCCTGTCCTGTTAATTTTAACTTTTGACATCATCCTAACTCCTGGTATTTTATTTTCCTTGGATACTCTTAAGATCTCTTTATTCTGGTCCTAAACTGTGCTATGCCTCTCCAGATTTGGTTTACGTTCCTATTTCTGGGTTCCACTGAAGGTCAATATTACATGCACTTACCTTGAAATGTAGAAAACAATACAATCCATAAAATGCAATACAGAATCAGATATAATGTGGATGAAAAAAATGAAGGATTATACTTGATCTATAAACTCAGACTATATAATTAAAAAGAAAGACTGCCTGTCTTGGTGGAAAGGATAAAGATTTAGCAACTCCATATTCTAAATTCATTCAATGCTAGATGCATTGTCTATATTACCCAATTTGAATATATATATTCAATAATAATTATATATAATACATACATAACAAATAATATATAATTGCCTATCAGTAACGAAGATATTTTTAAATGATAATTTGTTATTTCATAAGTAGAAGGAGATATAGTTTTCTTGTTTTGAAACCTATAAGTTCTTTGTTAATTTTATAATGCAAGATAAGTAATGTCACTGAGAAATAACATCTCAATAGAAGAGTATCATATATATATATATATATATATACATATCTGAATCTGTGTCCTTAATCAACATTACTGAGATTGCCACTCCTCTAACAGGATCATGCCCTTCTTGAGAAATTTCTTCAACCTGAAATAAAAAGGATTGATTGACAGAAATTCATTTTTTCTCCAAAGGGAGATATTTTTCCTCCTTATCATTCATCATTAGGCACCAGACCAAAAGGTGAATGAATGACTGAAAGTCCAAGTAAAAGTTGTGTCACCCAGAGAGCAGCCTTCTTGAGTCAGCATTTCACTGATCTGTCCATTGGGAAGAACTTTCTGAGAGACATTTGGCTTGGGGGAAAAAAAGATCCTCAGCCTGCTTTTACTATGCCTTGCAGGATCCTGTGTTCTGAATATATTTGCTAATAGTTTTGGAAGTCATTAATTATTTCCTGCATTATTGAGATTGTTTGATACGTTGAAAGTGGAAGAAGTGAAAATATGCAGTAACCATGGCCTTAGAGGCTTGGAGCCTGAAGGGCAGCAATCTGCTTGCTTGCTTTTATAGTTAAGATATTTTTTTTCCCTGCAGGTAAGCAGATTGTCAATCTTCTGTCACTCAGCTCACATGCCAAGGTCCTTTCTGTTTTCATTTATGAGATGTTCCTCAGTGGCATCTCTTCTTTTGTCCTGTATCCTAAAAGTTGATTTTTCTTAGTGTTCTGTTCATTACAAGGGAAATCTTACTATTGCCTTAATCTTGGCACTCAGAAGACAAATGGAAATCATCCAATTCCATTGTCTCTAATTCCTACTAAAAGTTTACATTTTACATTCTTTCTACGGGTTACAACTGATGAACCAAAACAAAATTGCAGACTGGCTAATGGAGGTTTAACTTAAAACATAATGAATCTCTGGAATGTCATCCTTCCTTCCTCCTTTCTTTTCATCCTCCTTTCCTTCTTAACTCCCTTTTTTCTTTTATTATCCCTTTAGCAAACACTAATTATCTCAGGGTCTTATGATGTGTCAGGTACTGTGCATTGAGAGTACAGAAAATAATAAAACAAGAACCCGAAACCTTTGTGCATAGACGCTGGCATGACCACTTGAAAGGAAAATAAAACTAAACAGGGAATTTACAAATAGATGATGATCTCCATGGCAAATAAGGGAATAAAAATTAAAAAAACAACAACAGTGTTTAGAATCAAGGTGAAACTTGCCCCTTGGAGAAAGATCTATATAACAAAAACTAAAAGAGTAAGAACTTTGTTGGGATATGAGGTCCAATTGAAATATGTTTAGGAGGCAGCCACCAAATTATATAACAAGAGAGTTTGGCAATTAAAATAATAAACTCTTAAAGTTGGAGTTACCTTTAGGGATAATATAACTTTACTGAGTAATGTATAAATTTGTCTTATTAGGGAGGGCATGCATTGCATGGAGCACGGGGTGTGTTGTAAGACTATGGATTCTGTTACTCTGAAAAGAAATGAAATTTAAAAAAAGAAAAAATAAATAAAGATAAAAAAATTTGTCTTATTTTGATTCAGCCACTTTATCCAGAGACTATGAGAGTCTCTTTAGTTATCTATCTTCAGAAGAAAAAAAATTCCACTTAAATTGCTCAACCTGAGAATTCCTGAACATTGGGACCCACTTTGAACATAATACAGTCATTCATTTCAACAAATAATATTATGCTGGAAGGAGAATTAGAGGGAGTACTAGGTACAGACTTTAGGGGAATTCAAAGAGCTTATAGTTTATCAGGAGAGATAAGTCACATATTAAGTTGAATCATGTAAATTATGCTTATATCAGTTAAAAATGGTTGAGTATCAACAATTTCATGTAGTTTAACTTAATACTAAAATAAACAGCACAAAGGAGAAAGCATAACTAAAATAAGTAAGATGTAAAAATAGTATCCTGTTTGATCAGAATAAGGGAGAAAATATTGATAAGTCAATGAGTGGGGAGGTATGATCAGGGAGAATAGGTTACACAAAGCTGGGTTGGTAAGGTAGTGTTTTGCCTAGCTTTTACAAAATGTGGTTAAGAATTTTACATACAGATTAGGTAGGACAACAGGAGCAAAGTACAGAATTAAAGTATATGTACTTACCATAAACAACAGGTAGTTTAGCTCAAATGAAGGACAATAGCTATGAAGTTAAAGTATGGGATATAATATTAGAATGGAAAGCTGAGGCAAAACCAGAAACAATCTGGCATGCCAAGGTATGAGTTTTGATTCCTTAAACAATGGGGAGATGAACCATGAGAGACTATGGACTCTGAAAAACAACCTGAGGGTTTTGAAGGGGCAGGGGTGGGAGGTTGGGGGAGCCAGGTGGTGGGTATTATGGAGGGCAAGCATTGCATGGAGCACTGGGTGTGGTGTAAAACTATGAATTCTGTTACGCTGAAAAGAAATGAAATTTAAAAAAGGAAATATATAAAAAAAAAGAAAAAGAAAAAGTAGGGAATATTTTTTTCTTAACTGCCTATAGAGTAAGTGCAGTTGAAGCCCAATGATTGTGTCAAGTTAATTAAAGAAAAAAATTTCCAGTGTAAAAAAAAAAAAAAAAAACCAATGGGGAGACTCTCAACAAATTTGTTGTAATAGAGTTGTGTTAAATCAGAGATGAATCTGAGTTTCCCTCTGATATCTTTTGCACCTCTTTTCCCTGTTTTATCCCACATATGGGCACTTAATTTTATTCTATGTTTTGTCCATTTCTTCCATTAAAATCAGTTCTCATGTAGAAATATTTCCAATGATTCATTAACAATGAGGTATAAATGAGCAATACAGCTTGGTATGCCACCTCTTCTTCTCTTCTCCCACCCTCAACTCATAGCTCAAAATAGCCAACTAGTTGATTCCTTCTAAGAGTGACAGTAGACAGACACTTCACCAGAAGTAAAGGACTGGAATATATGGCTTTTTATTTAACCATTGTCCATTACAATATTAAAACAAAGTCATTGGATCTATGCAAAAAACCATTGCAGAAAAACGAATCATATGTACAAAGGACAACTTTCTAAATATTTGAAAAGGTATCATATATCCAGGGTTTTCTCTTCCCAGATTAAATAATCAATTTCTTTAAACTTAAGCTTAAAAAAAATGTCCTGTTTCCTTCATTCTGTTTGCTTCTATTTTGGACATTTCCACCCTAGCCTATCCAAGACCCTTGAAGTCATTTTAAAAATCATAGAGTAAAAAAGGTCAAGACTTCATAAATCCTTTATAAACATGCATTGTGGGCATATATTAAAAAGACTTGGTTTCATATCTAAGAAATGTATGCCAAGACCAATGTCAAAGAATTTTTTTGAAGTAATTTTGTAAGTGTTTTATACCTGCAGGTCCTGATCTTATGTTTAATTCTTTAACCAATTTTGAGTTAGTTTTTGTGAGTGATGCAAGATAATGGTCTAGTTGTATTCTCCTGCATATGGTTATCCGGTCTCCCCAACATCATATATTGAAGAAAACATCCTTTCCTTATTAAGTATTTTTGGCTTTTTTGTCAAATATCACTTGACTGTATATGCAGGGGTTTATTTTTTGAATCTTTATTTTGTTCCATTACTTTTTGTGTCTATATTTATGCCAGTGACATATTGTTTTGACTACCACAGCTTTGTAGTATAGTTTGAAATCATGAAGTGTGATGTCCCTGGTTTTCTTCTTTCTTAGAATTGCTTTAGCTATTCTGAGTATTTTGTGGTTGCATACAAAATTTACAATTTTTTTCTATTTCTATAAAAAATGCCATTGGCATTTTGATAAGGATTGAATGGAATCTATAGATAGCTTTGGATAATATGGACATTTTAGCAACATTTATTCTAATCTATAAACATGAGATATATTTCCTTTTGTTTCTCTTCTTCAATTTATTTATCAAAGTTTTATAGTTTTCAGTATATAGAACTTTACCTCCTTAGTTTAATTTGTTCCTAAGTATTGTTTTTTAAAGATTTATTTATTTATTTACTTACTTACTTAATAGAGAGCAAACAGGAGGAAGGGCAGAGGGAGAAGAAGACACCAAACTCCCAGCTGAGTGGGAGCCCCATGCAAGGCTCAATCCCAGGACTCTGAGATCATGGCCTGAGTTGAAATAAAATCAGATGTTTAACTGACTGAACCACCCAGGCACCCCATATTCTTAAACATATATATATATATTGTTTTTGACACTATTGTGAATGACATTGTTTTCTAAATTTCTTTTTCATATGTTTTGTGGTCAATGTATAGAAACACAACCATTTTATCTATGTTGAATCTGTGTTTTACAGCTTTACTGAATTTATTAATTCATTCTAAGAGTTTTTTGGTGTAGTCTTTTGGATTTTTTATAAATAAGGTCACATCTTGCAGACAAAGACAATTTTACTACTTCTTTTTGTATTTGGATGCCTTTTATTTATTTATTTTTTATCTTGCCTGATTGCTTTGGATATGATCAATAAGTGTGGCAAAAGAATGCACTCTTATCTTGCTTCTTACCTCAGAGGAAAATCTTTCAATCTTTTACCACTGACGATGATGTTGACTGCAAAATTGTGGTCTTGACAGCAATTTCCTGTGTATGAAACCAAAAGCATAAGCAACAAAAACAAAATTAAATAAGTAGGACTATATTAATCTAAAAAAACCTACACAGCAAGAAAAAAAAATCCATCAACAAAATGAAAATGTAACTTATGGAACTGGAGAAAATACGTGTAAATCAAGTATCTAATAACAGGTTAATATTTTTTTATTTTTTATAAACATATAATGTTTTTTGTTTTGTTTTGTTATATGTTTTTATAAACATATAATGTATTTTTATCCCCAGGGGTACATGTCTGTGAATCGCCAGGTTTACACATTTCACAGCACTAACCATAGCACATACCTTCCTCAGTGTCCATTACCCCACCCTCCTCTCCTCATCCCCCTCCCCCCAGCAACCCTCAGTTTGTTTTGTGAGATTAAGAGTCACTTATGGTTTGTCTACCTCCCGATCCCATCTTGTTTCTTTTCTTCTTTTCCTACCCCCCCAACCTCCCATGTTGCATCTCCACTTCCTCATATCAGGGAGATCATATGAAAGTTGTCTTTCTCCAATTGACTTATTTCACTAAGCATGATACCCTCTAGTTCCATCCACGTAGTACAATTTAAAAAAAATACTCATACAACTCAATGGCACAAAAGCCCATACAAACATGATTTTTAAAATGGTCAGAGAAGCTTGGGAAATGGCAGAGTAAAAGGATCTTCAGCTTACCTTCTCTAATAGACAAATCAAGGCTGAAACTGAATATAGTGTAACTCATTCTGAAAATGACTTGAAGACTATCAGACCAACTTTTCCACAGCTAGATATAAAAAGGAAAAGCCATAGCAAGAGGGGCAGGAGTGTCAGAAAGGCGGCCAGGAAACCAATCTTCAACACGTTGACTTACACGTTGGAGAGGTAACACAAACATTGATGTCCCTCCTCAGGAATGAAAGGATGAAATCCTAAATTAGGCACCCCATGCCCTGGGGATCTTGACTAGGGAGAGAGACCCCCATAATATCTTCCTTTTAAAAGTCAGCTGGGTTTAACTTAGGGAGGCTTGAAAATCAGTGGGGCTTAATTTTGATTGAGCCAGAGGGCTGTCAGAAACTGAGACTCAATACTGAAAGGATCCGCATACTGTAACACTCACTGTGAGACCCAGAACAGAGGCAACAGTTTGAAAAGTGCCTGTTATACATGAAGGAGATTAATTGACTAATTTTAAGACATGAGCTAAAGGAGCAGGTATCTATAAAAATTTCTCCAGGAATGGAAGTGTTGGCAGGCACCATTAAAAAAAAAAAAAATCTTCAGGCTAATGCTAGGCATAGGTGGCCTAATGCTGGTGGAAGCCATTTTTTACACTCTCCATCAACGTTACTACCAACATTCACCCCCCCCCCCAAGCATTCCCTGACATACCCAGTATACCTAACCCTCTTCCTGGAAAGTGCCCTTCCAAAACAGCTTTTGCCCTGCCACAAGGGCAAGTAGCCCCAACTGGGACCAGAACCCCCTCCAAACCAATTCCAGTCAGCATAGGGAGGGGCCAGCCTTCATCATCTGTGGTCATTTAAAGCAATGCTCTTAAATACACTTATGTCCTTAGGAGAAGAGTGGAAGAACTCAGTGAAAACTTCAACAAAGAGAAAATATTAAAACAATCAGAGCTCAAGAATACAATAACTAAAATGAAAAATACACTAGAAGGAGTCAATAGCAGATTGGAGGATTCAGAAAAATGGATCAGCAATTTAGAAGAGACAGTAGTGGAAATCTCTTAAGCTGAACAACAAAAAGAAAAATAATTTTAAAAATGAGGATAAATTAAGAGAAATCTAGATAACATCAAGCATAATAAAATCCCCATTATAGGGATCCCAAAAGGAACCAAAAATGTCCAAAGAGGAACAGAAGCAGAAAGTTTATATGAAAAAACAATAATAGCTGAAAACTTACCTAATCTGGGGAAAACAAAACAAAACAAAACCAGACACTGGTGTCCAGAAAACACAGAGAGCCCCAAGCAAGATGAACCCAGAGAGGTCTACACCAAGACACATAATAACTAAAATGTCAGAAACTAAAGATTAAGAGGGAATCTTAGAAAACAACAAAAGAAAAGGAACTAGTTATACACAAGGGAAACCCCATATGACTATCAGCTAATTTATCAGCCAGAACTTTGCAGGTCAGAAGGGAGTGGCATGGTATATTCAAAGGGCTAAAAAGAGAAATGTCTGTTCCTGTCTTCTGACCATTTTTAATCAGATTATTTGGTTTTTTGGCTGTTGAGTTGTATAAATTCTTTCTATGTCTTGGTTACTAACCCTTTATTGGATATGTCATTTACAAATATCTTCTCTCATTCAGTAGGTTACATTTTAGATTTGTTGATTATTTTCTTCACTCTGCAGAAGTTTTTTTGTCAACAGATAACATGAAAAGATGCTCAATATCACTCATTATCAGGGAAATGTAAATCAAAACTACAATGAAATCTCACTACACACCTTTTAGAATGACTAAAATCAAACCACAAGAAACAAGTGCTGATGAGGATGTAGAGAAAAAGGAACCTTCCTGCACTGTTGATGGGAATGCAAAACTGATGCAGCCACTTGGGAAAACAGTAGAGAGGTTACTCAAAAATTAAAAATAGAACTACTTTATGATCCACTACTTGCACTACTGGGTATTTACCCAAAAAATACAAGAACATTAATTCAAAGGGATACATGCACATGAACATCAGTTTTCACAATACATTTTGGATTTTATTTCCTTAGGTAAGGACAACAAAAGCAACAATAAACAGTTCAGACAATTTCAAACTAAAAAAAAATGTACATCAAAGGAAACAATCAACAAAACAAAAAGTCAGCCTCCTGAATGGGCAGAGGTATTTGTAAATGATATATCTGATGGGTAAATACACATTAAAATATGTAAAGAACTCCTATAACTCAATACCAAGACCACAAATAATTGGATTAAAAATTGGCAAAGGACCTGAACAGACATTTCTCCAAGGAAGATACATGAAAAGATGCTTAACATAATTAATCATGAGGGAATCATGTAAATCAAAACCACAAGATAACACCTCACTCCAGTCAGAATGCCTAGTATCAAAAAGGCAAGAAATAAGTACTGGTGAGGATGTGGAGAAAAAGGAACTCTCATGCACTGTTGATGGAAGTGTAAATTGGTGCAAACACTGTGGACAACAGCATGGAAGATTCTCAAAAAATTACAAATAGAAGTAACATACAATCCAGTAATTGCACTTCTGGACATTTGCCTGAAGAAAAAGATAAGATATATGCACTATATATGCAATATGTCTATTGCAGCATTATTTACAATAGCCAAAATATAGAATCAACATGAGTGTCCATAAATATATGAATGGATAAAGAAGATATATGTATCTATAGCTAGCTCTATATAGAGATATCCCTCTCTCTAATCTCTGAATAGGCCTATCTATAGATATATCTGTCTATATCTACATCATCTATATCTATATCTATATAAATGGGACTCTTCTTTTTAAAAATATTTTATTTATTTATTTATTTATTTTAGAGAGAGAGAGTATGAGAGGGGAGAAGGTTGGAGGGAGAATTAGACTCCTCATGGAGCTGGAATCTCGATGTAGGATTTGATCCTGGAACTCCAGGATCATGACCTGAGCCGTAGGCAGTCACTTAACCAACTGAGCCACCCAGGTGCCCAGATAGGCCTCCTCTATAGATCTATCTAAAGAGATCTCTGTCTATATATAGATATGTAGATAAATAGATCTATATGGACAATGGTGTCTATCTGTCTATATAGATCTATCTAGAGAGATCTGTCTATATATAGATATATAGGTAAATAGATCTGTACAGAGAATGATATCTATCTTTCTATATATATATATATATCACTCTCTACATAGATAGATATCCTTTCTTACTTCAGCAACTTAGACTAGTTTTGAACACATAGAAATGGCAGAGTTCAGAAGACAGATAGAGAAATTCCAAATTAGCACAGTATCACTTCTGACAGGTTTTATTGACCAAATCAGCTGACAAACCATCCTAATACTTAAATAGTGAGGATATAAACTTCACCTCTTGATGAGAGAAGCAGCAAAGATATATTTAAAAGGGTGTGAGTAGCACTTGGATGAAATAGTTGTTCCTAACATGGCAGCAGATCTGGAGGATCATAAGCTCCCTTGTCCCATGAACACAACTAGATAACTATCAAATCATCTTTTATATCTCTGAAATCAACCTGAAGCCTGACAGAGCAATCTCCACAACTAAAGGGAGAAAAGAGACCACATTGAAGAATGAGCAGGAGACATAACTGGCTTTTCTAACAAACAGAAGAAGGCAGAGACTTAGAAAGAATGCAGAGACAGAGGAATTTATCCCAAGTGAATGAATATGATAATTCCATGGACAGAGATCCAAGAAAAACATATGTAAGTAACATGTCTGATAGAGAATTTAAAGCAATGATCATAAGGACACTCACTGGAATTTAGAAAAGAGTGGAAGACATGATTGAGACCCTTAACACAGAGATAAAGAAAAACATAGTGGAGATAAAAGTCTCAATTCATGAAATTAAAATCATGCTTAATGGAATGAATAGCAGTATGGAAGAAACAGAGGAATGAAAAAGTGACCTAGAAGACAGAGTAATGGAAAGTAATCAAGCTAAACAAAAGAGAGAAAAATAATTATGCAAAATGACAACAAACGTAGGGAACTCAGTGACTCCATCAAACATAACTTTCACATTATAAGAAAACCAAAGAACAAGAAAGAGAAAAGGGTGCAGAAAATTTATTTGAAGAAAGTAATAGCTGAAATCTTCCATAATCTGGGAAAGGAAACAGACATCCAGACCCAGGAGGTACAGTAAATTCCCATCAAAATCAGACCCACACCAAGACATATGGTAGTTAAATTGGCAAAGTACAGTGATAAAGAAAAGAATTAAAGTGGCAAGACATAAGAAGAAAGGAACTTAAGGCTAGCTGGAGGTTTTTCAATAGAAACTTTGCAATCCAGAAGAATGGCATGGTGTATTCAAAGTGCTGGATGTAAAAAAATCTGCAGCCAAGAATAATCTATCTGGGAAGATAATCATTCAGAATAGGAGAGATAAAGAATTTCCCAAACCAAACTTAAAGAGTTCATGACCACTAAACCAGTCCTGCAAGAAATATTAAAGGGCACTCACTGCAAAGGAGAGACCAAAAGTGACAAAGACAAGAAAGGATCAGAGACATCTCCAGAAACAATGACAAAACAAGTAATAAAATAGCCATTAATACATATCTGTCAATAATTACTTTGAATATAAATGGACTAGCCACTTCAAACGGAAGACATAGAGTATCAGAATGGATTAAAAAAAACAATACCCATTTCTACGATGCCTTTAAGAAACTCATTTCAGACCTACAGACAAGTGCAGACTGAATGTGAAGGGATAGAGAAATATTTGTTAATGGATGTCAAAAGAAAGCCAGACTAACGATACTTATATAGGACAAACTAGACTTTAAAACAAAGACAAAGAAGGCATTATATCATAATAAATGGAACAATCCAGTAAAATCTAACAACTGTAAATATTTATGCCCCAACATGGGAGCACACAATATATAAAACTATTAATAACAAACATAAAGAATCTCACCGATAATAATAAAATTATAGTAGGGGACTTTAACACCCACTTCCATCAATGGACAGATCACTTAAGCAGACAATCAACAAGGCAACAATGGCTTTGAATGACACACTGGTCCAAATGGACTTAATATATAGATTCAGAACATTTCATACTAAAACAGCAGAATACACATTTTTTTTAGTGTACATGGAACATTCTCCAGAATAGATCACATATTAGGTAACAAATTTGGACTCAAGAAACACAAAAAGATTGAAATCATACCATACAACTTCTCTGACCATAGCACTGTGAAACTGGAAGTCAACCACAAGAAAAAGTGTGGAATGACCACAAATACATGGAAATTAAACAACATGCTACTAAAGAGTGAATGGATCAACCAATGAATCAAAAAATAAAAAATAAATAAAAAGAAATACACGGAGACAAATGAAAACACAACAGTCCAAACCTTTGAGATGCAGTAAAGTGGTCCTAAGGAGGAAATATATGGGAATACAGTCTAACCTTAAAAAGCAAGAAAGATCTCAAATATACAACCTAACCTTACTCTAAAAGGAACTAGGAAAAGAAAAATAAATAAATCCTAAAGCCAGCAAACAGAAAGAAATAATAAAGATTAGAGCAGAAGAAAATGACACAGAAACTAAAAACAAAACGAACAAACAAATAAAAACAATAGAACAGACCAAGGGAATCAGAAGCTGGTTCCTTAAAAAAGTTAATAAAATTGTTAAACCTCTGGCCATACTTAACAAAAAGTAAAGGGAAAGGATTCAGTGGACACCTGGGTGGCTCAGGTGGCTAATCATCTACCTTTGGCTCAGGTCATGATCCCAGAGTCCTGAGATCAAGCCCCAGATCAGGCTCCCTGTTCAGCAGGGAATCTGCTTCTCCCTCCCCCTTTGCCCCTCCCCCTGCTCATTCTCTTTCTCTTTGAAAGAAAGAAATAAAATATTTTTTTTAAAGAAAAAAGATTAGATAAAATCACGAATGGAAGGGAAGTAACAACTAACGCTGCAGAAATATAAGCAATTATAAGAGAATATTATGAAAAAAATATGCCAACAAATTGAGCAACCTGAAAGAAATGGATATATCCTAGAAACATATCAACTACCAAAACTGAAGTAGAAAGAAATAGAAAACTTGAACAGGCCAATAACCAACAAAGAAGTTGAATCAGTAATCAAAAATCTCCTAACAAAAGTCCAAGACCAGATGGTTTCACAGGTGAATTCTACCAGACATTTAAAGAAGAGCTAATACCTATTCTTCTCAAATTGCTCTAAAAAATAGAAAAGGAAGGAAAACTTCCAACTTCAATCTACAAGGCCAGAGTTATGCAATACTAAAGCCAGATATAGACTCCACTAAAAAGAGAAGTAGCAGACAATATCCTTAACGAACACTGATGCAAGAATACTCAACAAAATATGAGCAAACAATCCAACAATGCATTAAAATATCATTTACCACATTCAAATGGGATTCATTCCTGTGTAATAAGCATGGTTCAATATTTGCAAATTGACCCATATGACACACCACAATATTAAAAGTAAGGGTAAAAAAAAAAAGTAAGGGTAAAATCCATATGATCCTTCCACTAGATGCATAAAAAGCATTTGAGAGAGTACAACATCATTCATGAAAAAACAACAACAACAAAAAACCTCAACAAAGTAGGTTTAGAGGGAACATCCCTCAACATAACGAAGTCCAAATATGGAAACGTACAGCTAATATCCTAAATGGGGATAAACTGAGAGCTTTTACTCTAGGGTCACAAATAAGACAGGAATGTCTAATCTCACCATCATTATTTAACATACTACTGAAGTCCTAGCCAAAGCATAGAGACAAGGAAAAGTAATAAAAGGTATTCAATTGGCAAATAAGAGGTAAAATATTCACTATTTGCAGATGACATGACAGTATATTATATAGAGAACCTGAAAGACTCTACCAAAAAACTTCTAGAACTAATAAAGTAATTAAGTAGAGTTGCAGGATACAAAAGGAACATAGAGAAATCTTTTGCATTTCTATACACCAATAATGAAGCAACAGAAAGAGAAATCAAGGAATCGAGCCCATTTACAATTGTGCCGAAAACCATAAGATATCTAGGCATAAACCTAACTAAAGAGGTAAAAGAGTTGTGCTCTGAAAACTATAACACACTGATGAAAGACATTGAGTCATCACACACAGCTAAACAGATTTATTGGTAGGGAGAGAATTAGTGCTTAATTCCAATTTTCAAAAATGTGTTCTAGCTGATGTACCCCAAATTAGAATCAATTCATATATTGTTGTGGCCACATAATGTCAAAAGGCAAAAAGATATCACTAAGTCCCTGATCCTCTGTTCTCTGTCAGCCCCAAAGAAATCCTAAGCCTCCATATCATTTTATGCTACAATATTGTCTCAAGTTAGGAAGTAGCAGAGTGAAAAAACATAAAACCTCATTTGATCCAGAGCAGTTGCATACAACTTCCAATAATATTTTTTTTACATTTTTGTTTAAAAATGACCATTAGAGAATGAATAAAATTATTTCAGGCAATTCCATTCTTCATTTACTCATCTATTCATTTATTTATTTAATTCTTCATTTACTCTCCCATCAAAAATTTGTTGAATGCTTTCTATTTTTCTGACTCTTATTCTAGGTACAAAAAGTACAAAGAAAAAAATTAAAAGTGTAATCACTGCTTAGGCAACCTAAAATGTCCTGTATTTATTTTTATTTTTTAAAGATGTAATTTATTTATTTGAGTGACAGAGAGAGCATGAGTTGGGGGAGGGGCAGAGGGAGAGGGACAAACAGACTCCCCACTGAGCATGGAGCCTAACACAGGGCTCCATCTCAGGACTCAAGATCATGACATGAGCCCAAGTCAGATGTTTGATGGACTGAGCCACCCAAGTGCCCCTAAAATGTCCTGTATTTTAATGTCCAATATGTGTATCTCCCTATGTCAAATCATTTTATTGGCAATGCATATTTTGAATAATACTCATACTGAACATAGTCTCGACTCTGCAAGATACCAAACTTTTAGTATAAATACAACCTATTTGGGGCACCTGGGTGGCTCAGTGGGTTAAAGCCTCTGCCTTCAGCTCAGATCATGATCCCAGGGTCCTGGGATCGAGCCCCACATTGGGTTCTCTGCTCGGCAGGGACCCTGCTTCCCCTCCTCTCCCTGCCTGCCTCTCTGCCTACTTGTGATCTCTGTCTGTCAAATAAATAAATAAAAAAATACAACCTATTCCCCTTTGCTGATGCTGAAAAACTGAGATTGTTATAATGTACATTTCAATTTACAATATGTGTGAAAACCATTGGGAAAATATATAGTCTTAACAGCTTAGCTGAGTGTTGTCATTATGTCAATAGGAAATTATTATACTCAGATATTTCTGTCTCATATATAGCTGAAATATAGGAGTAATTTTACACAAATCTATACTTTTGCTCAGAAGAAAATTACATGTAAGGTTGTTAGTTTCATTACAATTATTATTGAAGACTTTCAAAAGCAAAACTGAAAGGTTCAGGTACTACACATTAAACACAGCCACTCACTTCAGTCCTCAAACTGGCTGAGTCTGCAGTGGTAATGTGATTGGGTTTCTGTGGTAGTTAGTAGGGCAATCTCTCTACCTGGAATATTACATGGTGCCAGTCTATGAATGGCAGCTATAGGAATCAGAGGGCTCATTGGGTATTTTTCCCAATCACTCTGAATCCCTAAGGGATTAACAAAATGATTGAATCATTCTAGTAATGAAGTCCCTTGAGAACCTCTATAACGCAGCATTTTAAATTTTAAGATTTTACTGCTCAAGATATAGTTGGATTGAATGGAGACATGATGGCGGGGAAGTAGGAGGAGGCGCCGTTTCAACCTGTCCCCTAAGGTGAGCTGATTACCTACCAAAGAACTCTGATCACCCATGAAATTAGCCTGATATTAGAATTATACACTCCTGGATCTCTACGGAGGCAGAAGATGCCAGTGGGCAGGTAAAGCAGAGTGGGAACATCAGACTGATATCGGAAGATAAACAAAAGGGGGAGGGAGCCACCAGAAGAGACCCATTGGAAAGTAATACCCCAATACGAGAGTGCCCTGCGATTGGGGACCAGCACTAACTTGGAGTCTGGTTGAAAGCACTCAAAAAGAGCAAAGGATTGTGGGGGGAAATTGTGGGAACTGGGGTGGTTCCCTGGGACAGGGGCTTAAGTCCCAGGACACAGGACAGACACCATGGTGCTGAGCCAGAGATAGTGCAGTGAAGAAGCCAGGTCTGGGTCCCTGATCCTCCAGCGTGCCTGAGAGCATCTGGGTGGCAGCTCCTAAAAGGGGCAGGGAGCCTCACCAGCCAGCAGAACCACAGCCTTTTTCACTCTCTATGCGAGCACCATGCAACCAGAGTCTGAGTCGCGCCCCACATCCCCCCACTCAGAGAGGTGTTTGCACTCTTCACGCACTGCACTACCAGAGTCTGAGTTGCGCCACACACCCCTCCCTGAGAAAGGTGCCTGCTGGCACTAGCCGGCGCTCTCTCAGACCCAGAAAGTCTGAGCACTCCCAGCCCGGGCCAGCAGGGAAAACTCAGTGTGCTGTCCCTGCTTGAAACCTCTCTGGTGGTCTGGAGCTGCCCAGTAAGCCATGGCTATCAGGGTTTAGGGTACAAGCAGGAATTACTATGACCCCAGAGACCTTGATTGGGAACTTGCTCTGCCAGAGGCCTAGGGGGAATTTATGTGCTCTGGAGCACCCAGAGAGGAACAGACTGAGCCTTCTCTCTAAGAGGGAGGTCTAGGGGCAGTTTGCTTTCCTCTAAACCTCCAAAAACTATCAAAAGCTACCAAGGTGAGAGAAAACAAATGAACAAACAAACAAAAAAACCCTCCAGAGAACAAAAGCCTGAAAAACGGGTTTCCTCAGAGCTCAATCCCTTGATGGGGGCAGGAGAACTTAACTCAAGGAACACTGTCTGAAAAACCACAGGGCAGCCCCCAACTCTGGAAATTCAACCAAAAAAAAAAAAAAAGACAAGAGAACAACCACCACTATTTCATAGATACATTCCCAGTATTCTGATTCATTTTTATTTATAGATAATTTTCTAACCTTTATACCAATCCAGTGAGATGTCCAGTACATCGAATTCCATAATAATCTTTTAACCTAAACTTTTTGATACATATACCTGGGTTTTTCTTTTGCTTTTCTATTTTTTAATTTTTTTAAATTTTATTTTATTTTAGTTTAGTTTATTCTTTTTTATTTTTATTTTTTAATATTCATATACAGTTAAACTTCAAGGTGATCCCGTTTCCCCAACCAATGCTACCCCTATAGGAAAACCAGTTTTTAATCCCCCTTTATCTTAGGAAAGTTGAGTCCTAAACAAAGATATCAGGATACATCCAGGAAGAATTAAAATACCCTTCATCACCCACACTGAGAATTTATAACCACTCTCCCATCTTTTTCTTCTGCCAGTGTTTCTGTGTATTTATTTTTTTCCGGGTAGTATATAATTCTTATACATGGGGTTCTTTTTGACAAGGTTCTTTTGTTTTGTTTTGTTTTTATATATTTTTTTCTCTTGTCGTCTACTTTTGTCAGTCTTTTTGTTTGTCTGTTTTTGTTTGTATATTTCATAAATCTTACCTTGGGGCCCATTTGGGCTGGGCCTTCTCTTTTTTTTTTTTTTTTTTTTTTTTTTTTTTTTTT
>PISX010018021.1:0-41794 GCA_004024625.1 Mellivora capensis | reverse complement strand
TTGCAGCCTATACTTTATTAAATGGCAAATAAAATGGTTTGGAATGGAGGAGAACACATTATCTGATATGAAACAATTTTGGCTGTCTTAATATGAACATTGAGTCTAATCTAGATATTTTGCATCTATTAATATTTCTGTACTAGCGTCCCTTTTTATAACTTTAATTTAATTTTAGTTTGGTTTATTTATTTATAATGAATTTAATTATATTTATTTTTAAATTTAAAATAATAGTTTTATGGCTTTAAACGTAAATTCATCATGCTATCTAATATTCATAATCAACATGTGTCCTGGTGTACATTAAAAGTTTATAGCAGGGTTGCCTGGCTGGCTTAGTCTGAAGACCATGCATCTCTTGATTTTTGGGGTCTTGAGTTCAAGCCCTACCCCGGCTGTGGAGATTACTAAAAAAAACCAAAAAAACAGAAAACAAAAAAAAAAAACCCTTTTTAATAAAAGTATAGCTAGTTAAGAAAGAACATCATTGATTTGATAAATGTATCAAAACTATAAACATAGAACGAAAATCATACTTAATATCAAAATATTACTAATACATCAGAAATCGAGAATAACATAATTGTTTTTGTAATTTATTACTTTGTTGGAAGACCTAACTATTGCATTAAGACAAAGAATATAAAGAAATAAATATTGGAAACTGATATAAAACTGAGAATACTTTCAAATGACTTGATTATTCTGTCAAAAAATTGCTAAGAGACTAGAAAGAATTTTCCGGTACATCTGCAATATCCGAATAATGTACTGTAACCAGGAAAATAAAGATATGTATGAAAGCAGGTTCAAGAATAAAAATTTTGGAGCTCCTGGGTGGCTCAGTTGTTAAGCATCTGCCTTTGGCTCTGGTCATGATCCCAGGGTCCTGAGATAGAGCCCTGCATTGGGCTCCCTGATCAGCAGGAAGCCTCCTTCTCCCTCTCCCTCTCCTTCTCCCCTGGCTTGTGTTCCCTCTCTCACTGTCTCTCCCTGTGTCAAATAAATAAATAAAATCTTAAAAAAAAAAGAATAAAAATTTTGTTTTGCTATAAACTTAACCAGAAAAAGAATCCCTATATGAAGAAAAAAAGTAAAACTTATTGGCAGATATAAAGTTTTAAATAGGAAGACCAAACATTATCCTTTGATTCTAAAGATTTCTGGATTTTTTCAACTGTTGGAATTCCTTTTTTTGTTTGTTTTTTTTTAAATTCTGGTGTAGTTAACATACACTGTTATATTAGTTTCAGCTGTACAATATAGTAATTCAACAGTTTCATATATTACTCAGTTCTCATTGAGATGAGTGAACATCCCCCCCCACACACCTCCTCTCTGGTAATCATCTGTTTTTTGGTTTGTCTCTCTTTTTTCCTTTGTTCATTTGTTTTGTTTCTTACATTTCATATATATGTGAAATCACCTGAGCATGTGTGTGTGTACACACACACACACACACACACACACCCCACATCTTCTTTATCCATTCATTATTCATCTATCAGTGGACAGTTGGGCTGCTTCCATAGTTTGGCTCTTGTAAATATTGCTGCAGTAAAAACAGAACTACATCTATCCCTTTGAATTATTGTTCTCATATTCTTTGTGTAAATACAGTATTACACTTACTGGATCATAGGGTAGTTCTATTTTTAATTTTTTGAGGAAACTCCATACTGCCTTCCACAGTAGCTGTACCAGTTTGCATTCCCACCAATAATACACAAAGGTTCCTTTATCTCTACAGCTTCACCAACACTTGTTATTTCTTTAGCTTTTTTTTTTAAAGATTTTATTTATTTATTTGACAGAGAGAGATCACAAGTAGGCAGAGAGGCAGGCAGAGAGAGGGGAAAGTAGGCTCCCCGCTGAGCAGAGAGCCTGACACAGGGCTCAATCCCAGGACCCTGAGATCATGACCTGAGCTTAAGACAGAGGCTTAACCCACTGAGTCACCCATGTGCCCAATTTCTTTAGTTTTTTATTTGAACTATTTTGTCTTGTGCAAGAAAGTGTTCCAATTTCATTCTTTTGCATGTGCCTGTCCAGTTTTCCCACCACCATTTGTTGAAGAGATTATTGTCTTTTGCCCATTGCATATTCTTGCCCCCTTTATCAAAGATCAATTGACTATACAATTGTTGGTTTATTACTGGCTTCTTTATCCTGTTGTATCGATCTATGTGTCTATTTTTATGCCAGTACCATGCTGTTATGATTACTACAGTTCTATTATATTACTTGAAGTCTGGAATTTTGATTCCTCCAGTTTCATTTTTTTTTCAAGATTGTGTTTGCTAGGGGTCTTTTGTGGTTCCATACAAATTTTAGGATTGTTTGTTCTAGTTCTGTGAAAAATTCTGTTTGTATATTGATAGGGATTGCATGAAATGGGTAGATTGCCTTGGGTAGTATATAAATTTCAACAATATTTGTTCTTGCAATCCATGAACATGAAATGCTTTCCCATTTCTTTGTGTTGTCTTTAATTTGTTTTATCAGCACTTTATAATTTTCATAGTACAGCTCTTTTACCTCATTTTAAAGTTTATTCCTAAGTTGTTGGGGGTTTTTTTTGAGCAATTGTAAATTCTTATTTTGTCTTTCTGCTGCTTCACTATTAGTGTATAGAAATGCAATGGATTTCTGTACATTGATTTTGTATCGTGTGAATTTACTGAGTTCATTTATCAGTTCTAGTATTTTTTTGGTAGATTCTTTTGGGTTTTCTATATATATAGTATCATATCATTTGCAAATAGAGAAAGTTTCTACTTTGTCCTTAACTATTTGGATGCCTTTTCATTTTCTTGTCTGATTGATATGGCCAGTGCCATATTGAATAAAATGGTTAAGAGTCAAAATCTTTGTCTTGTTCCTGATCTTAGGTGAAAAGCTATGTTTTCCCCACTGAGTATCATGTTAGCTGTGATATTTCATGTATGGTCTTCATTATGTTGAGGTATGTTTACCTTATATCAATTTTTTTTTAAATCATGAGTGGATGCTGTACTTTGTCAAATGCTTTTTCTGCATCTATTGACATGATCATATGCTTTCTCTTATTGATGTGATGTATCACTTTGACTGATTTGTGTGTATTGAACCACCTTTGCATTCCAGGGATAAACCCCACTTGATTGTGGTGAGTGATTTTTTAAAATGCATTTTTAGATTCAGTTTGCTAGCATTTTGTTGAGTATTTTTGCATATATGTTCATCAGAGATATTAGTCTGTAGTTCTTTTATTGTGGTGTGTTTATCTGGTTTTGGTATCATGGAAATGCTGGTCTCATAGAGTACATTTATGTTTTCCTTCCTCTTCTATTTTTTGGAATATTTTGAGTAGAATGGGTATTAACTCTTCTAGTTATCTGCAGAGGTTCTCTTTGCCTGTTCTGGGCAGTGTCTTGTTCCTGGCCAGTGGGGTACATTTTAACAAAGTGTATGATGATCTGTTTGTGAAATGTGACCTGCCACCACAGCCACTGGAACCAAAGCCCTGCAAAAGCAAAAGTTGGAAAATGCCATGCTGGCGAGCTTTGTGCAGATCTTCTAGGGATGGGGGCCTGCCTCAGTGGGACTGAGGCAAGGGTGACTTGGAAGGAAGGATCTGCAGAATACTCAGAGGGTGGAGCTCAGTATGAGCAAGTTAGGTAGGGAGTATTGGTGCTGTGCTGGTTCCTGCAGGTGGTAATGCATTTATGCTGAGGAGCAGGGGAAGGAAATGGTGCCTGTTAGCTCTTTGTTTCTGGAAGGGTCTCACTGTGAATCGTGCTTCTCCTGGATAAGCTCTGAGATGAGTATATCACTCTCCCTCCCATGCCCCAGCCCTTTTTCAACCTGCTGCTTCTGTGCTGCATCTCTGCTGTCTGTTTGTTGTGCTGTCTCTTCAATGGTGGGGACTTAACTTCCTGTCATGCTCCATGCTCTCCCAGAACCATGTCTACTGATTTTTAAAATTCTAGGCTTTAAGTCCCACTGTTTGTAATAATTTAGGAAATTTGGACCCTCTCACTTTCAAAGGCAAATATTGTAGGGATTCATCTTAACTGTATGGGCTCCCCAGTGTGATATTCTGTTTCTCTTTGCTCCCCACTCCTGAATCTATCTCCCAGCCTCAGTTGGGCTTGGCCCATTTTGCTCCCCACCCCATCTCTGGTTTTTTTTGTTGTTGTTGTTTGTTTGTTTTTTACCCTCTTTGATGTGGCCTCTTCTCTACCTTTAGTTGTAGAGTTCTGTTAGTCTTCAGGTCACTATCTATCACTATCTACTTCTATCTTTCTAAACCAATACATGTATTTCTTCAAGTGTTTTTTTTTTCCAGGTACTCTATTGGTTTGCCTTCATATAACAATCATGTGTTTTCCTAATACTTTCTTTTCACATTCAATTTGATTTTTAATTAAGCTTTTCCTTTTAAGAAAATTATAGATTTACATGCAGTTGTACAAAGTAGTAAAAATCCATATACCCACCCCTTACCCTTTTTTTCCATTGAGAACATCTTGTGAAACTATAATGTAGTATCCTGACTGAAATATTGAAATTTATACAGTCAAAATAGAGAACGTTTCCATCACAAGAATGTCACATGTTTCCTTTTTTATAGTCCTACTCACTTCTCTCCCCGTCCACCCCTTCTATAATCGCTGGTGTCCATGATCTGTTCTACATTTTTATAATTTTATAATTTCAAGAATTTCATATAAGACTTATGTATATACAGTGTTTATATAGTATGCATTTGGCTTTGTTCTTATAGCATAATTCTCTGCCAGTTCATACAGGTTGTTACTTCTATCATTATTCCCTTGCTTTTTATTGCTAAGTCCTATTCCATGGTATGGATGTATTACTATTTAAACAGTCATCCATTGAAGGATATTTGAATTGTTTCCAAGTTTGGGCTATTACTAATAAAACTAGTATAAACATTCATGTATTCATGTTTGTATGAATTTGAATTGTTCTTTCTCTGTTCTCTGTTCAGTTACACCCCAGGGGTGTAATAGATGGCTTGTGTGGTAGTTGCATGTTCAGTTATTTAAGAAACTGTCAAACTGTTTTCCCAAGGGATTGTATAATTTTACATTCCCACCAGCAGTATATAATGTTCTCATATGTCTTTGAGAATACTAATTAAATTATTTTAAAATGTTTCTTCTTATTCCTGAACTTTTATTTATTCTGGGCTTGGTATTCTGCCATTGTTTCTAAACCTACTATTTTATTCTCTTGATTTTTCTTATATGAAATAAGTCTTAGTCACCTGTTCATGTACTTCAGAATGAAGTGTTTGGTTGGTTATTATTGGTAGGCTGAAATTGCTTTTCTGTGCTATTGTGTAGGTTGGTGTTTTTCCTGATAAACTGCTCACATGGTTGTGAAACCTAAATGGATGTTTGTTTCTGGGGACATGGCTGGACATTTTGAAAGGCAAACTTCGTTTTCAGATGTCTCTGTGAAGCGTGAGAATATTAGGCTTGGGGTGCCCAGATACCTGACTGGGAAAGGCATTAATTCTTGTGTCAAAAATCAGTATGTGAAGGCCCAACTACTCACGGAGTTAAGCACTCCAGTTCTATGTGTGTGTGAGTGTGTGTGTGTGTGTGTGTGTGTTTACATGCACACATGCATGCATTTTGAACATGGGGCAAGAGCCAGGGAATGACCTTTCTGCTTCTCTTTATGGAGGAGCAAGGCAGGATAGGATGAGTATGGAGACTGGCCAATTTTTCAAAGACAGTCATTAAAATTAATATCCTTATAACCTCACTATTCACCATCTCTCTGGAACAGTTGTATAGAATGGGACAGTGGTGGAGACTGGCACAATTTTCTGGTAGTCATTCAAAATAATAGATATACTCCCCTCTACTTACAGACTTAAGGAATAGATCCTCACTGGGGTTCTCCCATGAAGATCAACTTATACTTTAGCTATTATATTCATGTGGTCAAAACCTCATCTAAAATATAGCAAGGGAAGTACCTACTTTGGGCTCCAGGCTTTAGATAATCCCATATTACAAACACATAAAAAGGTAAATTTATTAAAGGACATATAGTATACCAACATCTGTCACTTAGCATCTACACTCAGACCTGCATCCATAAGCATAACCATAAGTTCTATTGTGACTAACATTATTTAGATCCAGGAAAAAGACCCATTTTCCAACCTACCTTGCTATGTGTCCAAATACCATAGAGTTTTATATGTTTTATATGTTGGATACAGATAGTGTTTCAGAGTATAAGAAACATTTGAATGCCCTATGTAACAAAAAACACAAATTAATTCACTAGTTCTATCTTTTGTCCCAGATATCATGAATCTAATAGATTTTTGCTTAGGAAAGTATTATTTCCTAGTAGTTTCAAGTATCCTTTTATTTCCTTCTCTTTCTGTTCCAAATCTTATTTAGGGAGGGACACACAAATCTACATGATTTTTTTTTTACCCATTGCACAATGCAGTTGAGGACAATTTTGCAACATTTCATAATTTATATTACTCCTAAATGTGTGTATATACAGTTGCAGATGTAGCATGTATTAAGCATGATACCATTTCTTTAAGTTGGTAATAAGGACATTGAAGGGAGCTAAGAAAAAGCAAGGGAAGATTCCCCTACAGGTTTCAGAGGCAGATTGCCTCTGGTAACACACTGGTTTCTGACTTCTAGCCTCTAGAACAGAGACAATACATTTCTATAGTTTTAAGTTACCTGTTTTATGGTACTTTGTAAAAGCTGGCCTAGGAAATGAATGCATTATTTTGTATGGTTTCTATTATGTTAAGTTTGTTGAGGATTTTGTCTTATGGCCCAAAGTATCAACTATCTTCATGTATATTCCCTGAGCCCTTGCACTTAATGGTGCAGTTGTTGGATATAACAATCTTTCACTGTTAAGTAGATGAAGGTGATCGTGGTTATCAAATCAAATGAATCAAAAAGACTTGATTTAGTTAATTTATTATTGATTGATTGATTGATTGATTGATGAAAGAACTGTATTTTTTTTTCCAGTGTTCCAAGATTCACTGTTTATGAACCACAGCCAGTGCTCCATGCAATATGTGCCCTCCTTAATACACATAACTACACTTACTCTATTTTCTATATATTCCATCAAGTCCTGAGAGGGATGTTCATTCTGTACTTATGAATGCTGATTTTTCTATTTCTCAGTTTTGTCTGTCAATTTTTAATTCTAACCACAGCAGTGATAATATGCTTCATATTCAATTTTTATACATTTTCTTACTTTTTTGCTGTCACGCTGTGCCTTTTTTATTGTTGTTTCCACTAAAAACCATATATTTTTAAAAGATTTATTATTTATTTTAGAGAAAGAGAAAGTGTGAGTAGGGGGCAGGGGGAGGGGAAGAGAGAGAGAAACTGAAGCAGGCTACATGTCCAAAACAGAGCCTGATGTGAAGCTTGATGCCTTGATCCCAAGATCATAATCCCACTGGAAATCAAGAGTATGACGCTTAACTGTCAGAGCTGCCCAAGTGCCCCAATAGTTTATTCTTTATTTTATATCTAGTCTGGCAATCTCTTCCTTTTTATTTTAATGTTAGTCCATTTGTTAACTGGACCAGTGTAGTTAGTTACTTTGTCTTTCCTGAGGGTCCAAGTTTTTGTCATGCATAATTTCTCTTCAGCCTAATGAACTTCTTTTATCAATTATTATATTGTATATCTGCTTGGGACAAATTTTCTCAGCTTATACCTGAAGAAATATATAGAGTGTTTTTATTTAATATTCATAATTTACAAGATACCTTCTTTGTGTTCTTCTAGATTCAGATTTTACATTTATGTTTATGAGACAGCTGAAATGAAATTTTGTGTATGGAATAAAAGAGGATGCAGGTTTATATTTTTCCCCATATTTCTTCATACCATATCTCTGAGTATCATTTTCTTTTCATTAATATATAATGTATTATTTGCCCTAGGGGTACAGGTCTGTGAATCATCAGGCTTACACATTTCAGGGCACTCACCATAGCACATACCCTCCCCAAGGTCCACAACCCAGCCGCCCTCTCCGAATCCCCCTGCCCCCATCAACCCTCAGTTTGATTTGTGAGATTAAGAGTCTCTTATGGTTTGTCTCCCTCCCAATCCTATCCTGTTTCACTTATTCCCACCCTATCCACCATGATGCCCTGTGCTGCCACTCAAATTCCTCCTATCAGAGAGGTCATATGATAATTGTCTTTCTCTGATTGACCTATTTCGCTCAGCTTGATACCCTCTAGTTCCATCCACGTCATTGCAAATGGCAAGGTTTCGTTTCTTTTGATGGCTGCACATTATTCCATTGTATATATACAACACATCTTCTTTATCCCTTCAACTGTTGATGGACATCTAGGTTCTTTCCATAGTTTGGTTATTGTGGACATTTCTGCTATAAACACTCGGGGGCACGTGCCCCTTCAGATCACTCCATTTGTATCTTTAGGGTAAATACCCAGTAGTGCAATTGCTGGGTCGTTGGTAGCTCTATTTTCAACTTTTTAAGGAACCTCCATACTGTTTTCCAGAGCGGCTGCACCCATTTGCATTCCCACCAACAGTGTAGGAGGGCTCCCCTTTCCGTATCCTTGCCAGCCCCTGTCGTTTCCTGACTTGTTAATTTTAGCCATTCTGACTCATGTGAGGTGGTATCTCACTGTGGTTTTGATTTATATTTCTCTGGTGCCGAGTAATGTTGAGCACTTTTTCATGTGTCTTTTGGCCATCTGGATGTCTTCTTTGCAGAAATGTCTATTTGTGTTTTTGCCCATTTCTTGATTGGATTATTTGTTCTTTGGATGTTGAGTTTGATAAGTTCTTTATAGATTTTGGGTATTAGCCCTTTATCTGATATTTCATTTGACAATATCTTCTCCCATTCTGTCAGTTGTCTTTTGGTTTTGTTAACTATTTCCTTTGCTGTGCAAAAGGCAAAGAATCTTGATGAAGTCTCAATAGTTCATTTTTGCCCTTGCTTCCCTTGCCTTTGATGGTGCTTCTATGAAGAAGTTGCTGCGGCTGAGGTCGAAGAGGTTGCTGCTTGTGCTCTCCTCAAGGATTTTGATGGGTTCCTGTCTCACATTGAGGTCTTTCATCCATTTTGGGTCTATTTTTGTGTGTGGTGTAAGGAAATGGTCCAATTTCATTCTTCTGCACGTGGCTGTCCAATTTTCCCAACACCATTTGTTGAAGAGACTGTCTTTTTCCATTGGACATTCTTTCCTGCTTTGTCGAAGATTAGTTGGCCATACAGTTGAGGGTCCATTTCTGGCCCCCTATTCTGTTCCATTGATCTATGTTTGTACCTGTACCATATGGTCTTGATTACAGCTTTGTATTAGAGCTTGAAGTCTGGAATTGTGATACCACCAACTTTGGCTTTCTTTTTCAATATTCCTCTAGCTATTCAGGGTATTTTCTGGTTCCATATAAGTTTTAGGATTATTTGCTATTTAATAGGGATTGCATAAAATGTGTAGTTTGCTTTAGATAGCATAGACATTTTCACAATATTTGTTCTTCCAATCCATGAGCATGGAACGTTTTTCCATTTCTTTGTGTCTTCAATTTCTTCCATAAGTACTTTATAGTTTTCTGAGTACAGATTCTTTGTCTCTTTGGTTAGGTTTATTCCTAGGTATCTTATGGTTTTAGGTGCAATTGTAAAGGGGATCGACTCCTTAATTTCTCTTTCTTCTGTCTTGCTGTTTGTGTATAGAAATGCAACTGATTTCTGTGCATTGATTTTATATCCTGACACTTTACTGAATTCCTGTGTGAGTTCTAGCAGTTTTGGAGTGGGGCCTTTTGGGTTTTCCATATAAAGTATCATATCATCTGCAAAGAGTGAGAGTTTGACTTCTTCTTTGCCGATTCAGGTACTTTTTATTTCCTTTTGTTGTCTGATTGCTGAGGCTAGGACTTCTAGTACTACGTTGAATAGCAGTGGTGATAGGGAACATCCCTGCCATGTTCCTGACCTTAGGGGAAAAGCTCTCAGTTTTTCCCCTTTGAGAATGATATTTGCTGTGGGTTTTTCATAGATGGTTTTGATGATATTGAGATATGTAACCTCTATGCCTACAATTTGATGAATTTTGATCAAGAAAGGATGCTGTACTTTGTCTAATGCTTTTTCAGCATCTATTGAGAGTATCATATGGTTCTTGTTCTTTCTTTTATTAATGTATTGTATCACATTGATTGATTTACAGATGTTGAACCAAACTTGCAGCCCAGGAATAAATACCACTTGGTCATGGTGAATAATCCTTTTAATGTACTGTTGGATCCTATGGACTAGTATTTTGGTGAGAATTTTCGCATCTGCATTCATCAGGGATATTGGTCTGTAATCCTCCTTTTTGATGGGGTTTTTGTCTGGTTTTGGAATGAAGGTAATGTTGGCCTCATAAAATGAGTTTGGAGGTTTTCCTTCCATTTCTAATTTTTGGAACATTTTCAGGAGAATAGGTATTAATTCAGGTGCCTGGGTGGCTCAGGGGGTTAAGCCTCTGCCTTTGGCTCAGGCCATGATCTCAGGGTCCAGGGATTGAGCCCCATATCAGGCTCTCTGCTCAGCAGGGAGCCTGTTCCCCCTCCTCCTTCCTCTGTCTGCTTCTCTTCCTACTCTGATCTCTTTCTCTCTGTCAAATAAATAAAAATAAAATATTTAAAAAAGAAAGAATAAGTATTAAATTCTTCTTTAAATGTTTGGTAGAATTCCCCTGGAAGCCATCTGGCCCTGGGCTCTTGTTTGTTGGGAGATGGTTGATGACTGCTTCAATCTCCTTATTGGTTATGGGTCTGTTCAGGTTTTCTATTTCTTCCTGGTTCAGTTTTGGTAGTTTATACTTCTCTAGGAATGCATCCATTTCTTCCAGATTGTCAAACTTGCTGGTATATAGCTGCTCATAATATGTTCTCATAATTATTTGTATTTCTTTGGTGTTAGTTGTGACTTATCCTCTTTCCTTCATGATTTTATTAATTTGGGTCCTTTCTCTTTTCTTTTTGACAAGTCTGGCCAGAGGTTTATCAGTCTTATTAATTCTTTCAAAGAACAAGCTCCTAGTTTCGCTGATCTGTTCTACTGTTCTTTTGGTTTTTATTTCATTGATTTCTGCTCTGATCTTTATTATTTCTCTTCTACTGCTGGGTTTTAGGCTTAGGTTTATGCTTCTTTTCCAGCTCCTTTTGATGTAGGATTAGGGTGTGTACTTGAGACCTTTGTTGTTTCTTGTGAAAGGCTTGTATTGGTATATACTTTCCTCTCAGGACTGCCTTTGTGGTGTCCCAAAGATATTGAACAGTTGTATTTTCATTTTCATTTGCTATCATGAATTTTTTAAATTCTTCTTTAATTTCCTGGTTGACCCATTCATTCATTAGTAGGATGCTCTTTAGTCTCTATGTATTTGAGGCTAAAACAACTTTCCTCTTGTGATTGAGTTCTAGCTTCAGAGCGTTGTGGTCTGAAAATATGCAGGGAATGATCCCAATCTTTTGGTACCAGTTGAGACCCGATTTGTGACCCAGGATGTGATCTATTCTGGAGAATGTTCCATGCGCACTAGAGAAGAATGTGCATTCTGTTGTTTTGGGATGGAATGTACTGAATATATCTGTGATATCCATCTGGTCCAGTGTGTCATTTAAAGCCTTTATTTCCTTGTTGATCTTTTGCTTAGATGATCTGTCCATTTCAGTGAGGGGTTGTTAAATTCCCTTATATTATTGTATTACTGTCAATGTGTTTCTTTGATTTTGTTATCAATTGGTTTATAAAATTGGCTGCTTCCATGTTAGGGGCATAGGTACTTAAAATTGTTAGATCTTCTTATTGGAGGACCCTTTGAGTATGATATAGTGTCCTTCCTCATCTCTTATTATAGTCTTTGTCTTAAAATCTAATTTATCTGATATAGAGATCACCACCCCAGCTTTCTTTTGATGTCCATTAGCAGGGTAAATGGTTTTCCACCCCCTCACTTTAAATCTGGAGTTGTCTTTGGATCTAAAATGAGTTTCTTGCAGACAGCATATTGATGGGTCTTGGTTTTTTTTTTATTCATACTGATACCCTGTGTCTTTTGATTGGGGCATTTAGCCCATTTACATTCAGGGTAACTATTGAAAGATATGAATTTAGTGCTATTGTATGGCCTGTAAGGGGACTGTTACTGTATATTGTCTCTGCTCCTTTCTGGTCTATAACTTTTAGGCTCTGTCTTTGCTTAGAGGACCCTTTCAGTATTTCCTGTAGGACTGGTTTGGTGTTTGCAAATTCTTTTAATTTTTCTTTGTCCTGGAAGCTTTTTATCTCCCCTTCTATTTTTCAATGACAGCCTAGGTGGACATAGTATTCTTGGCTGCATATTTGTCTTGTTTAGTGCTCTGAATATATCATACCAGTCCTTTCTGGCTGCTATATTTCTGTGGATAGATCTGCTGCCAATCTAATATTTGTACCATCATATGCTACAGACCTCTTGTCCCAATCCGCTTTCAGGATTTCCTCTTTGTCACTGATACTTGTAAGTTGTACTATTAGATGATGGGGTGTGGGGGCACCTGGGTGGCTCAGTGGGTTAAAGCCTCTGCCTTCAGCTCAGGTCATGATCCCAGGGTCCTGGGATTCAGCCCTGCGTCGGGCTCTCTGCTCAGCAGGGAGCCTTCTTCCCTCCACCCCCGCCTCTGCCTGCCTCTCAGCCTACTTGTGATCTCCATCTGACAAATAAACAAATAAATTGCTTTTTAAAAAAGGATGATGGTGTGTGGACCTATCTTTATTGATTTTGAGGGTGGCTCTCTGTGCCTCCTGGATTTTGATGCTTGTTCCCTTTGCCATATTAGGAAATTTTCTACTATAATTTGCTCAAATATACCTTCTGCCCCTCTCTCTCTTTCTTCTTCTTCTGGGGTCCCAATTATTCTAATATTGTTTCATTTTATGGTATCACTTATCTCTCGAATTCTCCCGTCTTGGTCCCATAGTTGTTTGCCTCTCTTTTGCTCAGCTTCTTTTTTCTCTGTCATGTGGTCTTCTATATCACTAATTTTCTCTTCTGCCTCATTTATCCTAGCAGTAAGAGCCTCCAGTATTTATTCTACCTCATCGATAGCTTTTTTTTAATTTCAACTTGGTTAGATTTTAGTTCTTTTATTTCTTCAGGAAGGGATTTTATTTCTCCATAAAGGGATTCTCTCATATCTTCCATGCCTTTTTTAAGCCCAGCTAGCACTGTGATAATCATCATTCTGAACTCTGGTTCTGACATATTACCAATGTCCATATTGATTAGGTCCCTAGCCATTGTCGGTACTGCCCCTTGTTCTTTTCTCTGTGGTTTTTAATGCCTTGTCATTTTATCCAGTTAAGAATATATGAACAAGAGAATAAAATACTAAAAGGTTGGCAAAGACCCCAGGGAAATATATGCTAACGAAATCAGAAGAGACCCGAAACTGGGGGGAGAAGTAAGGGGGCAAAAAATTAAAAAATAAAAAAAAATGTATCTGTGTGTGTGTGTATATATATATATATATATGAATGACTGGTGAATAGAACAGAGCTACCCACTTGATTTTGGGTGTATTCTGGTCTCTTAGAAGAAACTACCTCCCAAAATTTTAAAGAAAGAAAAACACATATATACAAAAATAAGGGTAAAAACCATGAAGGAGTAGAATATGACTGAAAAGATAAAAATTGTAAAAAGATTCTAAAATAGGAATTCATAAGATAAGTTGTTTGGAAAAAGAAAAAAAGAGGATAGAATGTGATCATGCTGGAGACTAGAACAAAGCCTTATGCTAGATATAGAGTATATTTTGATCTATTAGAAGAAATTGTATCCCAAAATTTTAAGGGAAAAAAAACCCTATATGTATACAGAAAATGAGGTTAAAAACAATGAAGGGAGAAAATATGACCATTAGCATGAAAAGACAAAGTTTTTTTTTTTTAAAAGTGTTGTTTGTTTACTTATTTATTTATTGTTAAAGAATTTATTTATTGACAGAGCGAGTGAGAGAGAGAGATCACAAGTAGGCAGAGCAGCAGGCAGAGATGGGGGAAGCAGGCTCACTGCTGAGCAGAGAGCCCAATGTGGGGCTCAATCCCCGGACCCTGAGATCTTGACCTAAGCTGAAGGCAGAGGCTTAACCCACTGAGCCACCCAGGCACCCCCTAAAAAAGGTGTTTTTAAGATAAAATAGTTTAAAAACGTTAAAATTGGAACAAGGAAAAGTTTTAAAAATGGAATAAGAATAAAAATAAAATTTAAAAAATTTAACTTTGCAATACTAAAGGATCATGGGCAAAAAGGCATGAATTCTATGTGTTGCTTTCCCCTAACTCTGGTGTTCCACACTTCTCATTGATTGGTAAACTTGGTCTTGGCTAGTTATCCTTGCTGATCCTTTGGGAGAGGGGCCTGTTGCAGTGAATCTCAAATGTCTTTTCCTATGGCCAAATTGCACCACCCTTGCCAGGGGCCAGGCTAAGCAATCTGCTCGGATTCACTCTTGGGAGCTGTTGTTCCCTGAACGCTTTCCATAGAGCTCTGGAGGTAAGGAATGAAAATGGCGGCCTCCTAATCTCTGGCACAGAGGAGCCAAGAGCTCAGGGTCCTACTCCTCAGTGTGCCCTCAGAGAAAAGCAGTCAATCCCTCCTATCTCCCTGGTCTCAAGCTGCACTCCCTGCTCACCAGCCTGTGAATGAGCATTTCTATCTCTGGTGCACAGCCCCGTTTGGAGTCCCCAAACCCAGCGGATTCTTGCTGTGCACTCCCACGTAGCTCCTCCCAGAGGAGGAAGGAGGAGGTCTCTCTGGATGTGACACTTGTGGAGTCTCTGCTCGAAGAGCATTGGCCCAACTGTGCCTTGGATCAAGGTTTAAGGTAACCCTCAGCTGAGAGCCCTCCCCTCAGCTCCATCTCTGTAGCAGCTTACCTGCTTTGATACCTGGCAGCTCTGCCACACTTAGACACCCCTGGTCTTTCTGTGACCCCGCAGTTCCTGAGACCACATTGTCCCTGCAAGGGCTCCATCCCCGCTTAGCCTCTGGAGCAACGTCCCTCAATGGAGCAGACTTTGAAAAGTTCTGATTTTGTGCTCCACTGCTTCACCGCTTGCTGGGAGCCTGCCCCTCCCCCCTGCAGTTTGTCTTCTGGTTGTTTCTGATTCACTTCTCCACATGTCCTACCTTCCAGAATGTGGTTGATTTTCTGTTCCTAGGATTGCTGCTCTTCTTCTCTTCTATCTCCTGTTGAGTTTGTAGATGTTTGGAATAATTTGATAACTATCTAACTGAACTCCTTAGTGTATACTAAACTTTTATAAATGTCTCATGAATGTCTTATAAAGAATGCATATTCTGCTTTTAAACACAGTAATCTATGTGTACACAGAAGTTCAAGATTTTTAATTTTGTTTTTCAAGTCTTATATAGCCTTCATTATGTATTTTTACCTTGTTCCATCATTTAGTGAGAAAATTCTTATTATGTCTGGGTATGGCACTTATAGGATCAAAATAAATTTACCATAGAACTATAAACATATTGCCCTATTGTCTCATCTGATTCTTTTTTTTAAGGATTGCTTTTATATTTTCATTCTGAATTAAAAAACAACTTCATTTATTTGAAACTTTCATCCAAATGTTTCAGTTTTAGAAACTTAAAAAAAATTTTCTTCTTAGACTTCTCATTTTGGCACTTATTCATTTTATTATTCAGATGTATTTTGCATTATGTATTTCCCTCTTCCTCTTCAATGTCTAGTCTATTTTTATTTCTTTTTTAAAAAAAATTTTATTTATTTATTTGACAGACAGAGATCACAAGTAAGTAGAGAGGCAGGCAGAGAGAGAGGGGGAAGCAAGCTCCCTGCTGAACAGGGACCCCCCCCACACACAATGCGAGGCTGGATCCCAGGACCCTGGGATCATGATCTGGGCCAAAGGTAGAGGCTTAATCCACTGAGCCACCCAGGCGCCCATAGTCTATTTTTATTTCTAATGAAAGGGTATTTGAATTATCCATTTTATTTATCTCACTTTTTTTTTCTTCTCATCTTTTTATATTTTTACACCACATTTCTGGAAAATATCTCAGTTTAATCTTGCACTTATTAATTTCATCTTCAACTTTGGTCATTCTGCTATTCAGCCAATATATTGAGTTTTTATTTCAATAAAATTTGTAGAAATTAAAAATGACTGATTCAGGGATGCCTTGGTGGCTCAGTCGGTTAAGTGTTTGCCTTTGGCTCAGGGCATGATCCCAGGACCCCTGGACCAAGTCCCACAGTTGGCTCCTTGCTCAGTGGGGAGCCTGCTTCTCCCTCTGCCACTGTGCTCTCTCTCTGACAAATAAATAAATAAAATCTTTTTTAAAAGACTGCTTTAAAAATTTGAGAAAATGCAGCATTATAAAATATAGAGTTAAAAATTAGGTTTAAATTTCTTTTTTTTCTTAAAGACTTATTTATTTATTTATCTGTCAGAGGGAGAGAGCACAAACAGGGGGAGTAGCAGGCAGAGGGAGAAGCATGTTCCCCAGTGAGCAAGGAGGCCAATGCAGGACTCAATCCCAGGACCCTGGGATCAGGACCTGAGCCAAAAGCAGATACTTAAGCAACTGAGCTACCTAGGCATCCCATAGGTTTAATTTTCAATATTAGCATTAATTAATAGGAAAAGACAAACTAGTATATTATGGTTGCCTACACCGTTCAATTTGCATAATTTTGATATTGTGTTTTGTCAACTGTTGATTACTGATTTTATATTCATATTTGAATAAAATAATAAGATTGATCACACTGTGGGCTCCTGGGTATCTCAGTCCGTAGATCATGCAACACTTGATCTCAGGGTGTTGTGGGTTTGAGCCCCATATTGGGCTTAGAAGTTACACACAACAAAATGTTGATCTGACTGGTGACTTTACTTAGATGTAACTGATTCTCCTTTTCTTTTGTCCTGAATGCAGGCTTTAAGAGGATGCTCTTAGCTTGGATAGTTCTTGAGGTACATATTTTAGTTACCAGGATTTCTTTAGAGTTTGGTTTTCTGGTCTTCTGAATATAGGTAATGTATGTTCTTTGAGGTGGCTCACAGGGTATTAAAGTACTATTCTTTCTTTGTAAATAGTCATGTTTTAACATGCTCTGTTCCTATTTTTTCCTGGGGTCAAAACATTGATAACAGCTACTGTAAGAGAGAGGGAATGAAGTTTTTTTCACTGTTCTTTAATTACTTGGGAAAAGTACCCGTGTTCTTTTCAGTTCCTATTGTGATTTTCTTATATACAGGTTCTGCTAGCAACAATTATTATTTCTGGAGACCCACTCTCTCTTTGTGAGGTTGAATTTTCTTTAGAATTTCTAAATTTTGCTATTAATCTGTTCATCTATTTTGTAAGTCTTAAAGTTCTTCTCTCTTTTTGTTGCAGACATGCTTTCCTTTTTAGCATGATGTTGGAGTTGTGGAAGTCTATTATTTTAATGGATTTGAGGGATATATTGAACTGAATTTCCCATTTATGTTATTAAGATTTCAAATTTAAAAGCCATGTGAACTCATTCTAACAAGTGGAATAATTTTTAAAATGCATAAATTAAATCTTAATCAAACTCTGTGCTTGTATAGATAGTTAATATAGCAGGCTTGACTGTTATTCTTTAAAAGTTTTGTTCAAATGGTTTGCCCTGGGCTACTTTAAAACTTGGGTTTGCTGCCTGCCTCTCTCCCTACTTGTGAACTCTGTCTGTCAAATAAATAAATAAATAAATAAATAGAACTTGGGTTTGGAGAATGTTCTCATCATTCTAACTGATAACTGTGGCTTATTGTGCTTACACTGTTTGTATGAAAATGTGGATTATGATGAACACCTGTTTTACTTCTGGGACTACGGAATTTTGGTATGTGCTAGGCAGAGAGTGCCTATAATGTAATCAGTCCCCAATAAATTTCTGGGTACTAAGTCTCTAATGAGCTTATTGATAAACAACATTTCATATGTGTTTTCATAACTCACTGCTAGGGGAGTTTAGCATGTTCTGTGTTACACCACCAAGAGAAGACTTGTGCGTGCTTTGCTCTGAAATTTGCCCCCTGTGACATTTTCCCTTTGCTGATTTTGCTTTATATTCTTTTATTATAATGAAACATAGCCATAAGTAATATTATATACCAAGTCCTCAGGGGTCTCCCAGCAAATCTTCAAACCTGGGGCTGGTCTTTGGAACTTCTGACACACTGCTCTAATTCATATTTACCCTCTTGAATTAAACAAATACCATTCTCTACAGTCTTCTCTCAAAAACACATATGAGGGGTTGGGATTTATTCAGTGGTTTGCACAAAAAGTGAATTGTTTTAGTTTGTGTTCTCTCAGAAGCAGATCATGATCCAATGAAAAGAACAGAGGTTTTTTCCCTTTGGGAGGGGCCCCCAGGAGGCACTGGTAGGGAGGATGTGAGTCAGGGAAGAAAGGGAAACAAATTAAGGTGTATTATTTAGCACTTTACAACTATAATAAACTGACACTCAGACCTGCTAGGGAACTCAAGGAGGCAGTGCAGAGCATATCACAGAGTTACCTCACCCTAGGGGCCCTGGAAGCTGTGATAGTTATCCTCCAATTATCCGTCAATAGTTCAAGGCTGGTCTTTCAGGCATTACCATTTAGGCACTCCTGGCTTCCTCTACCTGAAGATTAAGCAAAAGCCCATAGGTGGAGAGTTGCAGATGCTTACATTAGTATGCTATCATTATTTACTTGAATAGTGAGTTGCTACAGGGCTATAAACTGGTACAAATACCTTCTGCTCCAAGAATCATACTATATATAGTCTTTGCACTTTGATTTAAGCAAATATAGAATGGCTTGTTCTTAATAATATTTGCATAATGTTCTGTACTATAGAGGCGCTATAAAAGTGGTCAATAATACCTCTTTTTTTTTAAAAGATTTTTATTTATTTATTTGACAGACAAAGATCACAAGGAGGCAGAGAGGCAGGCAGGGAGAGAGAGAGGAGGAAGCAGGCTCCCTGCTAAGCGGAGAGCCCGATGTGGGGCTCGATCCCAGGACCCTGGGATCATGACCTGAGCCGAAGGCAGAGGCTTAACCCACTGAGCCACCCAGGCGCCCCAATAATACCTCTTTTGATGGACATTTGTTCAGGCCTCCAACCCCCCCTAAAAATTTTACCTTAAAACAAAGCTGAAATAAAATTTCTTGAGCACATACACTTTCAGAAAAGCATTTTTATTGCTTTAAGAGTGATTCACAGAGGAAGGTTTAATGGATCATAGGGCATATGCGTATTTAATTGTCATTGACACTGCCAGAACAATTTTTAACAAAAGAATATGCTTTGTATTCATATCTATAGTATAATTGTTCTCATTCTGGTTTTATTATTATAATTTTTAAATAATGAGTAGAAAACAATAACTCCTTTAATTTGAAATACCCTATAATAGTTAAATCTGTATATTTTTTTCTTTTTCCAGCTATGTTGGAGTAAAATTGTATATATTAAAGGTGTACTGCAATAATGTTGGTATAAAAGTACATTGTGAAATGATTAACATAATCAAGCCAATTAACATGACCATTATTTCATATAATTACCATCTTCCTATATGTGTGTGTGTGTGTGTATGTGTGTTGGGAACACTTAAGATCTACTCAATACATTTTATTTACACGATACAATATTGTTAACTGCATATAAGATCTCCAGGTCTATGGATTTACCATGCTGCACATTAGATTTCCAAAATTGTAACATTGTACTCTTTGATCAACATCTCCCTATTTCCCCTTTCCCCACATCTGGCAACCTCCATTCTATTATATGATTTATATAAATTTTGAATGTTTAAAGTTCCACATAAGTGAGATGATGCAGTATTTTTGTTTCTGCATTTAGCTTAATGTCCTCCAAATTTACCCATGTTATCACAAATGAGAAGGTTTCCCTTTTTAAATGCTGAATAATATTCCTTTCTCTGTGTGTGTAATTAATCCTACTTTTTAAATTTTTTAATGTATTTATACATTGATAAACATTGCATTTGTTTCCATATCTTGCCTATTGTCAATAATGTTACAAGGAGCATAGGATGTTTGTTCAAGGCAGGTATCTGTTCTGTTCTCATTAGTTTTAGATATATACCCAGAAGTGAGATTCCTGGACCAGGTGGTATTTCTATGCTTAATTTTTGGGAAATCTCTGTAATGTTTTCTATAGTAGCTGTGCCAACTTGCATTCTTACTGGCAGTATATAAGAGTTCCTCTTTCCCACATCCTTGCCAAAACTTTAAACTAGTTGTCTTTTTGATGATTGTCATTCTTACCTGTGTGATGTGATATATCATTGTGTTTTCATTTACATTTTTCTGATGATTAGTGATGTGACCAGCTTTTCATGTACCTGATGGCCACTTGTATGTCTTCTTTGGAAAAATGTCTAAGGTCCTCTGCTCTACTTATCTTTTTTTCCTGTTGAGTTTTAGGTATTGTTTATATATTTTGGATATTAAACACATATCAGATATAAATTTACAAATATTTTCTCCCATTTCATAGGTTCCCTTTTCATTTTGTTGATTATGTTCTTGTGCAAAAGCTTTTTAGTTTGATTTGGCCCCACTTATTAATTTCTGCTTTTGATGCTTGTGGTTTTGGTGTCATATCTTTGCTAAGATTCGTCAAAATCTTTGCTAAGACAAATGTCAAGAAATTTTTTCCTGTTTCCTTTGAGGAATTTTACTCTTTCAGGTTTTATCTGTAAGTCCTTAGTCCATTTCAGGTTTATTTTTTGAGTAGTTTAATCTAAGGGTCCAACTTCATTTTTCTGTATATGGTTATCCAGTTTTCCTAGCATCATTTACTGAAGAAACTATGCTTTCCCTATTGAATGTTCCTAGCTCCCTTGTCAAATATTAGTTAGCCATATGTTTAAGAGTTTATCTGGGGACGCCTGGGTGGCTCAGTTGGTTAAGCAGCTGCCTTCTGCTCAGGTCGTGATCCCAGCGTCCTGGGATCGAGTCCCACATCGGGCTCCTTGCTCGGCAGGGAGCCTGCTTCTCCCTCTGCCTCTGCCTGTCACTCTGTCTGCCTGTGCTTGCTCTCTGACTCCCTCTCTCTCTGACAAATAAATAAAAAAATATTAAAAAAAAAAAAAGAGTTTATCTGTAGTCACTAATTTCTGTTCTATTATTCTATGTGTCTATTTCTAGATCAGTACCATGCTATTTTTAAAAAGAAGTTTTATTTATTTATTTTTTCTTCAAATTTTTATTTAAATTCCAGTTAGTTAACATACAGTGCAATATTGATTTCAGGAGTAGAATTCAGTGATTCATTACTTACGTACAACACCCACTGCTCATTATAACAAGTGCCCTCATTAAAACCCATCACCCAAGGGCACTTGGGTGGCTAAGTTGGTTAGGCACCTGCCTTTGGCTCAGGTCATGATCCCTGAGTTCTGGGATGGACTCTTGCATTGGGTTCCCTGCTCTGCCGGGAGCCTGCTTCTCCCTCTACCTCTGCCTCTGCCTCTGGTAAATAAATAAATAAATAAACCTTAAAAGAAAAAAATGAAACCCATCACCCATCTACCCTATCCTCCATCCATCTCCCTCCATTAGTCCTCAGTTTGTTTTCTATCAAGTCTCTTATGATTTATTTCCTTCTGTTTTTTCAACCTTCCCATATATTCATCTATTTTGTTTTAAATTCTGAATATGAGTGAAATCATATGATAGTATTTGTCTTTCTTTGACTTACTTTGCTTAATGTAATACACTCTAGCTCCATCCACTTCACTGCAAATGGCACAATTTCATTCTTTTTGATGGCTGAGTAATATTCCATTGTGTATATATACCATATCTTCTTTATCCATTCATCAGTTGATAGACATCTGGATCTTACCATATTTTGGCTATAGTTGATAATGCTGCTATAAATTGGGGGTGCATGTATCACTTTGAATCTTTATTTATGTATCTGTTGGGTAAATATGTAGTAGTGCAATAACCGGATCATACAGTAATTCTGTTTTTAACATTTGAGGAACCTTCATACTCTTTACCAGAGTGATGGCATCAGTTTGCATTCCCACCAACAGTGCATGAAGGTTCACCTTTCTCCACAACCTTGCCAGAACCTGTTGTTTCTTGTGTTGTTAATTTTAGCCATTCTTACAGGTGTGAGGTGGTATCTCATCATGGTTTTGATTTGTATTTCCCTGATAATGAGTGGTGTTGAGCATCTTTTCATGTGTCTATCAGCCATCTGGTTGTCTTCTTTGGAAAAATATCTATTCATGTTTTCAGCCCATTTCTTTTTTTTAAGATTTTATTTATTTATTTGAGAGAGGACATCAGAGAGAGAGAGATGGAGAGAGAAAATGAGCAGGGGGGAGGGGCAGAAGAAAAGTGAGAAACAGACTCCTCACTGAGCTGGGAGCCTGATGTGGGACTTGATCCCAGGACCCTGGTATCATGACCTGAGCTGAAGGCAGATGCTTAACCTAATGAGCCACCCAGGTTCCTCTTCTGCCCACTTATCTTAACTGGATTATTCGTTGTTTGGGGTGTTGAGTTTGATAAGTTCTTTATAGATTTTGAATACTAACCCTTTATCAGATATGTCAATTGCAGGTATCTCCTTCCATTCACTAGGCTGACTTTTAGTTTTTAGTTTTGTTGATTGTTTCCTTTGCTGTGCAGAAGCATTTTATCTTAAGGAAATAAATCCTAGTAGTTCATTTGGCTTTTGTTTCCCTTGCCTCCAGTGATGTGTATAGTAAGTTGCTACCTCCATGGTCAAAGGTTGCTGCCTGTGTTCTCCTCTAGAATTCTGATGGTTTCCTATCTCACATTTAGGTCCTTATTCTGGTGTATGGTATAAGAAAGTGGTCCAGTTTCGGGGCCCCTGGGTGGCTCAGTGGGTTAAAGCCTCTGCCTTCTGCTCAGGTCATGATCCCAGGGTCCTGGGATCGAGCCCTGCATCGGGCTCTCTGCTCAGCGGGGAGACTGCTTCCCCCTCTCTCTGCCTGCCTCTCTGCCTACTTGTAATCTCTGTCTGTCAAATAAATAAATAAATAAATCTTTAAAAAAAAAGTGGTCCAGTTTCATTCTTCTGCATGTTGGGTTCCAGTTTTCTCAACACCACTGGTTGAAGAGACTGTCTTTTTTCCATTTGATATTCTTTCCCACTTTGTCAAAGATTAGTTGACAATAAAGTTATGGTTCCATTTTTGGGTTTTATATTCTGTTCCATTGATCTATGATTGTTTTTGTGCCAATACCATACTGTCTTTTTGACTATAGTTTTGTAAGAAAGCTTGAAATCTGGAATTGTGATCCCTACAGCTTTGCTTTTCTTTTTTAGGATTGCTTTGGCTATTTGAGCTCTTTTGTAGTTACATACAAATTTCAGGATTTTTCATTCTAGCTCTGTGAAAAATGCTGGTGGTATTTTGATAGGATTGCATTAAATGTGTAGATTGTTTTGGGCAGTATAGACATTTTAACCATGTTTGTCTTTCCAATCCATGAGCATGGAATGTTTTTCCATTTCTTTGTGTCCTGTTCAATTTCTTTCATAAGTAAAAGTTTTCTACCAAACTTTCCTCTTTGGTTAGGTTTATTCTATGGTACCTTGTGGGTTTTGATGCAACTGTAAATGGGATCAATTCCTTGATTCCTTTTTCTGCTGCTTCATAGTTTTCTACCAATCTTTTACCTCTTTGGTTAGATTTATTCTTAGGTATCTTATGGTTTTTGTTGTAATTGTAAATGGGATCAATTCCTTGATTTCTTTTTCTGCTGCTTCATTATTGGTGTATGAAAGTAAAACAGATTTCTATACATTGATTTTATATCATGTGACATTGCTGAATTCATGTATCAGTTCTAGCAATTTTTTGGTGGAGTCTTTTGGGTGTTCTATGCAGAGTATCATGTCATCTGCAAATAGTGAAGGTTTGACTTCTTCCACGCTGATTTAGATGCCTTTTATTTCTTTTTGTTGTCTGATTGTTAAGGCTAAGTCTTCCAGTACTATGTTCAATAACAATGGACATTCCTATCTTGTTCCTGACCTCTGAGGAAAAGTTCTCAGTTTTTCCCCATTGAGGATATTAACTGTGGGTGTTTCATATATGGCCTTTCTGTTGTTGAGATGTGTTCCATCTATACCTACTTTCTTGAGGGTTTTTTTTTTAATTTTTCATGAATGGATGCTGTATTTTGTCAAATGCATTTTCTGCATCTCTTGAGAGGATCATATGGTTCTTATCCTTTCTTTTATTAATTTGGTGTAGCACATTGACTTGTAAATATTGAAACACCCCTGCAGCCTAGATTTAAATCCCACTTGTTAAAAGAAGCTAGATCCAAGAAATTTAAAAAAAATAAAATAAGAAAACAAATATATAAAAAATAAATAAATAATAAAAATAATCTAAAAATACATATAATAAAAAGGAAGCTAGATCTTAGGTATGTTTTGGTTTGCTTGAAGGAAGATAGATCCAATAAATTATATTACATTATAGTATTGTATAGTATAGGATAGTATTATATTAAAAATAGAAGTAAAAATAAAAAGCAAGGTAGATCCTATTTCTTCTAGAACTGAGACTCTGCAGCCCTCCATTATGCTTGGTTTGTGCTGATCTTCTGGGGCTGTGACCTGTTGCACTGATTCTCAGGCCCACTTTCCTTAGTGGAGATGCCCCTGCAGGGTGCAAGGGGTCGCGGCTTGGTGTAAGTGGCGTCAGTCTCTACTTGGTGGCAATGTTTAGCTCACATTAGTTTGTCAGCACTGATGGGCAGAGCAAAAATTGCTTCACCCCTATTCTTTCCTCCCTGAGGGGAGAGTTCCTGGAAGGGGCTCTTCAGGAAGACCTCAAAGGAGAGGAAACAATCACCCCTTTTGTGTCCCCAGCTTCTATCAGATCCCTGCATTCACCTTTATTGTGTCCGAGCTGTCCACCTGCAAAGGGGCACAGCACTCTGGTGTTTTATCTCAGGCCCACAGTTGGGTTTCAAAAATCCCAATTTTTAGGGACTTGCGTGGTTGGGTCCTTGCTCAAGGGTCTCACTGCACTTTCCCTGTTTGCTGGTTTGTCCCCCAAAAGAGTTCACATAACCATGCAACTGTTCAGAGTCTGTGATAAACCACAGGAGAAAGCTGACACCCAGGATCACTGTCCCCAGCCAGCTTCCCTGTTCTTAAGGAACAGTATAGGATGGTGGTACCCCTAGTCTTCTGTTGTGTCCCCTCTCCCAAATGCACTCCAAGCCAGGGAACTGTTTTTCTCCATGAGACCCAGGTTTATCCTCAGACCAAGATGGCTACTCCCAGGACTCCATCCTCTTTCCCCACAGGAGCAATGCTAAGCCTGCTGGGCATGGATTTCTAAAACTTCAGATTTCGCATTCTTCCGCTTGTGATAACTTCTGGTATTCTCCATACTCTGGGTTCCCTCCCTTCCACAGCACCCACAGTTCTTATCTCCCCAAATCCACTCTCTACAGTTTCTACCTTCCCCAAGGTGGTTGTTTTTATACTTGTAGCCATGTAGTTTTGTTTTCTAAGTCTTCAGTTCAATTTCTTGGTTGTTCAGAATGATTTGATATTTATCTAGAGGTTTGAGGGATGAGGCAAACTTAGTGTACCCCTGTTCCTCTGCCATCTTAACTCTTCTGTAGCATACTGTTTTGATTAGTATAGATTTGTACGATAGTTTGACATGTATGATACCTCTAGTTCTGTTCTTCCTTTTCAGCATTGTTTTGCTTTGACTTTTTGGGCTCTTTTGTGGTTCCATATGATTATAAGATTTCTTTTTTTCTATTTCTGTAAAGAATGTCATTGGGATTTTGATAAGAATTGCATTGAATATGTTGATCACTTGGGTACTATTACTATTGGCATCTTAAACAACATTAACTCTTCCAATCCATGAACATAGTATGTCTTTCCATTTGTCTGTACCTTCTTTAATATTCTACATTAATTTTCTATAATTTTTGGTATACAGTTCTTTCACCTATTTGAGTAAGTTTACCCCTATGTCTTTGATTGTTGTTGCTTTTGTAAATGGAATTGTTTTTTGGTTTGCTTTTTGGATAGTTTGCGGTGTATATAAATAAATACCACTGATTTTTATGTTGATCATGTATCCTGAAAATTTACTGATTTCATTTATTAGTTATAACAGTTTTTGTTGTTGTTGTTGAGTCTGGAGGGTTTTCTGCATATGTGGTTGTATTAACTGCAAGCAGAGGTAATTTTACTACTTTTTCTCTGAATCAGATGCCTTTTACTTCATTTTCTCATCTGATTGCTTAGCTAGAGCTTCTAGTACTATGTTGTGTAAAATCGGTTAGAATGACATCTTTATATTGTGCCAAATCTTAGAGGAAAAGTTTTCAGCTTTTCCCTAGTGATTATGATGTTACCTCTGGGATTTCCTGTATGGCCTCCATTAATTTGATGTAAGTTCCTTTGATACCTATTTTATTGGCAGTTTTTGTCATGAATCGATTTGGAATTTTTTCATATGTTTTTTCTGTATCTATTATGATGACTGTGTAATTTTATCCTTCATTTTGTTAATGTAATCTGTTATATTTATTTGTATATGTTGAGTCATACTTGTATGCCAGGGAGAAATCATACTTGGTCATGGTGCATAATCCTTTTAATGTGCATTTGAGTTTGGTTTGAACATACCTAATTGAGGATATTTGCATGTATGATAATTTGCATGTATGATAATTCATCTGAATTATCGGTCTGTGGTGTTTTTGTAGTGCCTTTGTCTGGCTTTACTATCATTTAGTTTCTGGCCTCTGTAAATGAATTTGAGAGGCTTCCCTCTTCTGTTTTTTGGGAAAGGTTAAGAATATTTAGGGGTACCTAGCCAGCTCAGTCAGTAGAGCATGTAGCTGGTGATCTTAGGGCTGTAAATTCAAACCCCACACTGTGTGTAGAGATTACTTTAAAAATAAAATATTTTAAAAACCAAAAGAATAGTTAGAATTCAGTAAAATTTACCTTGATGTTCTCTGGTGATGTGTTTTTCTTTATTGTTAGGTTTTTTATTATGGACTCAATGTCCTTATGTGTTATGGTCTGTTCAGGCTTTCTGTTTTTTCTTTATTCAGTTGTGTTAAGTTGTATGTTCCAGGAATTTATTCATTTTTTCTAGGTTATCAAATTTGTTGATAAATAATTGTTTATAATAGTTCCTCATGATAAATTTTAATTCTGAGGCAACCGTTGGAATGTCTCCTTTTTCACTTCTGATATTTTATGTAGGTCTTCTCTCTTCTTTTCTTCTGTTTATTTCTGGCACAGGGGAAATCATGGCAGAGGTGACTTTTGGCACTGAGTTGTTACTAGCATGGGGCATAGAAGAATGTGGGTGAAATCTTCCTACCCTTTCTATAAATGTGAGTATGGGATTCTTGCATTATCTTCTATAGAACTTGATTCACTATTTCTTAGCTTTCAATGTTGCCAATTAAATTTTGGGTTTACCTGAAATTCCATTACTGAAAAATATATGCTAGTCTTTTCCTATTCATATGTTGAATTCATTTTCCTAACAGTGAGAAAACTGACTTTCATTATTTATTCATTTATTTAAGCAAAAAATACACATAGGTAATTTAAGATTTTGGAATCTGAAATACTGCAAAAAATCAGTTTAGTTAGAATTCAATATTTTCATACACATTTAATGGATCAAATTAATATTCAGTGAAATATATAAATTCTTAAAGTACATTTTGATAAAATTGATATGTGCTCTGGAATGTTTCTTCATATCCCTTCCCAGTAAATCTCCTCCAGAGGAACTCACTGTTCTTACTTTTTAAAATCATGAATTAATTTTTGGTAATCTATAATTTTTCTATAAAAAATTATATATATATCATATATATATATGTATATATCATATGTACTCTTTGTGTCTATTTTCCTCAGTATACTAAGAGTAAGACTTATCCCCATTTATGCATCAACATTTTTTCCAGTGTTTTGCTCAATAGTATTCCATGGCATGAATATTACAATTTGTTTTTGCATTTTCCCATTTAAGGACATTTGGGTTATATGTCATTTTAAACTATTTTGAATGAAGTGTTTGTGAATATTCCTGTACATTTCTTTTTAGGGATATATTTTTACATATCTCTTAAGTAAGTTTTTATCCTGTATAAAAAGTGTAATCCTGATAGAATTATGATGAGAACTGTTTTAAAACACTCTGCTCTATTCTGATCCACTGATCTATTTATCTCTTTGTGTCACTATCATACTATCTTGATTAGTATAGTTAGAGAGTAACCTTGAATTGAAAGGGGCCTCAAAATGCGTACTTACTTTCAAGATTGTTTTGTCTGTTATCAGACTTCTGCATTTCTACATATAATTTAAAGTCAGGTTTTAGTGTACATGTTTCAGACATATCATGATTTTTACTCTTAAATAATTTATAGTACTTAAAATAATATTTCATTTCAAATTATTTGCTTATACTATACAGAAATAGAATTTGTTATTGCTTTGACCTTATATTTTATAATCTTGGTACATTAACTTACAGCAGTGACTTTTAGAGTTGTTTAAGCAGTTCTCACATAGAGAGTCATGTCCTCTGCTGTTAAAGAACAGTTTTATTTTATCCTTTCCAGTATTTATGTTTTGTTTCGATTGTCTTTTTACTGTGACTAAGATATCCAGTACAGTGCTCAATAGACATGGTTAGAGTGGGTTTATCATTGTCATTTTCTGGATCTTCCAAGGACCACATTCAATATTTCATTATTATGTTTGCTGTAGGTTTTCTACTGATACTTCTTTCAGATTAAATAACTTCTATTTTATTCTTAGTTTGCTAAGAGCTTCTATTATGGATACTATTGAATTTTGTTGAGTGATTTTCCTACACATATTGAGATGACCATATATTTTTATCCTTCATTCTTTTAATGTAGTAAATTGCATGGATAGACTTTCAAATGTGAAACCAACCTTGAATTCCTGAAGTAAAATTTACATAGAAATTGTGTGTAGTCCTTTTGATAGGCTGCTAGATTTAATTTATCAATGCTTTGTTAAGTATTTTTTGTATTAGTTCATAAGGACATTTGTTTGTAGTTCTTTATTCTTGTAATGTATTTTTATGATTTTAATCATTATGAATATGTCATCCTCGTAAAATAATTTGGGAAGTGTTCTTTCTCCTGTCTTCTAAAGTAATTTTTTTAGTTTTGGACTTATTACATATTAGATACAGTTCATATGAAATCATCTGGGTCTGTTGTTTCCTTTTTTGAAGATTATTTAATTGGTTTAATTATTTTAATATGTAAAGGTTATTCAATTTTTTATTTCCACTTTAGTAAGTTTGGTAGTTGGTATCTTTAAAGGCTTTTTCTAATTTATCTAAATATTTGAAATTATTGGCATAAAATTATTAATGCTCATTCATAATTTTAAAATCTAAGTGATTTGCAGAAATAGTGCCCTTTTTCCTTGATACTGTAAATTTGTGTCTTCATTATGCTATTCTCTGCCTTTCTAAAGTGCATTAATTTTATTGATTTTTTAAAAGAACTAATTGCCTTAATTGATTGTCCCTCTTGTTTGTCCATTTTCTATGTCATTGATTTCTGCTTTTTTTTTTTTAATGTTCTTTCCTTTACTTTGAATGCAATTTGTTATTCTTATAGTTTTTAAGGTAGAAGCTTAGGTAATCGATTTGAGGTAATTGTTCTTTTCTAATATAATCATTTAAGACATAGCTTTCCATCTAAGCACATACTCTTTTAGCTTCACTCATGGGTTATTTAGAAGTATGTTGTTTAATTTCCAAATAATTGTGGAAATGCTAGGTATCTTTCTTGGTACTGGTTTCTTGTTTAATTTCCTTGAGTTAGAGAAAATAGCCTGTGAGATTATAAAATTTGAAATTGATTGAGACATGTTTTATGGCCCAGTATATGATCTATGATGGTGAATATGTCATGTTCATTTGAAAAGAAATTTGTATCAATCAATTATGGGATTAATATTTAAGTAATGTAAGCTAGGTGAATACATAGTGTTACTATCAATGACTGGGAGAGGAGTGCTACAATTTTGAGTTATGATGACAGATTTTATCTATTTTTGGTTTACTATTGTTAGTTTTTTTCTTTATGTGTTATTAGGCACATCGAAAGTTATGATGGTTTTTTGTTTCTTTGTGATGTGTCAGTTTTTATCATTGGCAAATAACTCTGAGGTATTGCTCCTCCCTTGAAGTCTTTTTTATCTATTAGTATAAGCTCCTAACTTTCTTAGCTTTGACTTTGACATCAATGGACTGCTTTCATTTTTTCTCTTTTTTTCCTCATTTCTTATATTTAAAGTAAATATCCTGTATGCAACATATATTAGTCTTTGTTATCCAATCAGGCAATATCTGCCTTTGAAAGAGAATGTTAAAACATTGGGCATTTAATCTAATAATCTGTATTGTTGCATTAAGGCTACTTTCCTATATGTAATTTGTTTTTCTTGTCTTTCTTGTCAATATTTACTTTGGATTTAAAATATTTTTCAGTATTTCATTTTAATTCCTCTGGTGGACCTTAAGACATACATCTTTGCCTTCATTTTAGGTTGCTGCTTAAAAAATTAAAATATACATTCTTAGCTTACTATGGTATGCCTAAAATTAATATTATTTCTCTTCATGGTAAGATAGAAAAGACTTGTAATATTATAATTACATTTCTTTTGTTTTAAACTACAAAATACAGTGTTATATTTTTTACATTATATAATCAATTATGAACTGCTGTTTCTGTTTCTGCTTGGGATAGAGATTGTTGGAAGAGAATTTTGTCTGTATTTCCATAATGAAAAAATGCCAAACAATCCACAAAATCATAACTCTTCTTGAAACCACCAGAGAGCTACGCTCACAAGGCTAATGAGAATTTGAGAAATTTTATTTCCAAAAAATGACATGACTATCTGAGGAGAGACAAGCAACATCAATTCTTTCTTGGGAGGAAGAGGAAGGTGCCATAGAAGCACTAAAGTGTGACACAACTAAAATTTTGACAAATTGCATAATGGTTGAATGCAGGCTAATATACCAGTTTAGAACAATCTAGAGCTTCCCACACAAGAGTAATGTTAATTTACTTTGTCTTTCAGATGGTCTCCACTGGTTACATACAAGAAAGATTAGGGGGCAGGGCAGAAGACAAGATTGAGAGTGATTGTTGTAGGCATACTGGCTCCATTGTCAGACTGGTATTATGTCCCATACCCTTACTTGTCTCCTTCTCTTATATGAAGAAGTTGCCTTGGGCCACTGGGGAAAGAGGAGCAAACTGCCTCACCCCCAATACTTAGGCAAAGATCCAGTTCTTTCAGAATGAAGGATAGAAGCAAAACCATTCTGACACAGGGTTCAGGCAAAACCCTTCATTTGGGGGAAAGGGTACAGGAAAATTCCTTTTGCTCCTGGTGGAGGGGCAACAGCAAAAGTCATTTGCCAATGGGGAAGGGGCATAAAAACCTCTCTACAAAATAACACCCCCAAATTCAAGGCAGAATTTGCTGACATATGTTGAGAGGGGTAGGAAAGATAAAACTTATGCACATGGGCAAAGTGTGCTGATCCTGCTTGTCTAGAGATGAAATGATTACTCAGAGTCCAATAATTTGGAACAAAGAGAGGCACAAAAGGGCTGCATCAGGCACTGGCAAGAAGTGCAAGTGCTGAGGTGAAGCCCCTGAGTTGGGGTGGACTCTTGGTCTTATTATGGAATCATAGAATGTAAAGTATTTGGAAGCAAAGAGGGAAAAACAACTCAAGAAGGCAATCACGTGAAGTACAGCAGGGAACTGTGTAATATTATTGGCATGGATACTAGCCATGGAATGGGAGAACTGATCACAGTAGGCCCAGCTATCTTGTCCACCATCATTTCTGTTTTCAGTATGTACTGTTTTCAGCACGGACCAATGGCAGAAATAATTGGCTTTTGCCACATGCATAGAGCTGTTGGCTTTTATGCATGTTCCTGTTCTTATTGTCTCTTTTACTGGATGAAGTCTTGCTCTCCCACATATATACAATATTTTAAAATATTAAATGTTGAAATGTATCTGTAAATATCTAAATGTATATCTCATACACACACCATGTATTTATGTATCTTTTATATACTTTCAGTCAAGTTTCTAGAAGTCCTATTTATTTCTTTGTGAGATATGTCTGGTCATTCTTGATAATAAGTTGTTCCTTTCTTATCCTTGTGACCCCAATATTTATTTTTAAAAAATTTCTTGCATATCCTGCATTTAAATCTGTTGTTTTCAGTTTCTTCTGATTGTCTGTTATAGTTGTTGACCTCCTTATGGTTTTGTGGATCTTTGATTTTGAAGTCTTGTTTACTTGATCTAAATCTGTTGGGAATTTTTCAGTTGCTGAATTTTGTACATTTTTCTCTGAATAGGATTTGTGTTTACTTCATGTTTTAGGTAGAGACAATTACCTTATTCTTTCTTGAAATTCCTGAATTAATCAATTTATGTTCATTTCAGCTTCTCTGCCTTTTAAAACATCGAGGCTTAGTGTCATAACAGTTCTTCCATTGGCTTTTCCCATGATGATAACTCTGTTCTCCCTTCTTATCTGATCACTTCTAGTTCAGATTTATTTTGTGATTTTTACCTTTTTCAAAGTGTAGACAATTATTGGGTTTGGGTTTTTGGAGATCCACCTACATTCTGTGTTTTCTATGACATTTTACTAAGTAACTTCTTTCTTTTTTTTTTAAAGATTTTTTTTTTTTTTTTTTTTTTTTTTTTTTTTTTTTTTTTTTTTTTTTTTTTTTTTTTTTTTTTTTTTTTTTTTTTTTTTTTTTTTTTTTTTTTTTTTTTTTTTTTTTTTTTTTTTTTTTTTTTTTTTTTTTTTTTTTTTTTTTTTTTTTTTTTTTGGTCAGAGAGAGCACGCACAAGCTGGCAGAGTGGCAGGCAGGGTCAGAGAGAGAAGCGGGCTACCAACTGAGCAAGAAGCCCAATGTGGGACTCGATCCCAGGACCCTGGGAACATGACTTGAGCCGAAGGCAGTGGCTTAACCGACTGAACCACGCAGGTGTCTCAGTAACTTCTTTCTAAAATATAATTGTTTTATAGTAGGATTGTCTTTCAAATGATCTAATCTGCTGTATTTCTGGTAGTAGAAGTCTCATTTTCATCCCCCCCCTTTTTTTAACTTTTGCTGAGTTTTTGCCTAATCTTTGACATCTCCATGATCCTTGGGGCCCTGTGTGCCTTCTGTTTTTAGACCTAAGGCTTAGATTAGAGTAATAAAGCTGTATCAGCAAGGACTAGAAGCTAGAGGCTAGAAAGATCTGCCTAGGTATGGAAGGCTAAGAAGTAGCCTGTCTGAGATATCAAGAGAGTATTATGTTCCTCTGTTTTGTTTCTTAAATTCCACACATTAGTGAAATTGTATGGTATTTGTCTTTCTCTGTCTAACTTATTTTGCTTTGCAGAATACACTCTAGCTCCATCCATGTCATTGCAAGTTGGAAAGTTTAATTCTTTTTGATAGCTGAGTAATATTCCACTGTAACAGGGGAAGGGAGAAAAAGAGACAGAGAGGAGCAAACCATAAGAGACTCTTAACTATAGAGAACAAACTGAGGGTTGATGGAGGTAGTTGGTTGGGGGATGGGTTAAATGGGTGATGGGGATTAAGGAGGCCACTTGTAATGAGCGTTGGATGTTATAGGTAAATTTTGAATCACAACTTTCTACACCTGAAACCAGTTTTACCATATGTGTTAACTAATTAGAATCTAATAAAAATTGAAATAAAATTTTAAAAAGAAAGAAAGAAAAAAAGAATTAGCCCACTCCAGTTACTGTTAGGGCTTTGTCAATAAGAAATTGGTGGTTTGCTTGTCAAGCAGATGATTAATGAGAAAGAAGTTTAAATTCTACTTGCAGTTATAATGGGCAAAGATAATAGCAATCTGTTTCCACCAATGGACTATGGAAGCATCAACACTCCTGGGGAAAGAACACTGCAGTCTCTAGAAAGACTCATAAAATTAATCCTTTCCAACTTGTGTACTGTTTTGACATGCTGTTCAGAGTACTAAGATAGGGTCTTGGTACAAGAGGATATGACTGTGGTGATTACAAGGCAGGAGCATCATAACAAGCAAAAACAAAACCAAAAACACTAACATAACTACAGTTTTTGCTTTCTCCCTATAAGACTTCAAGCTTCATGAAGACCGGGACCATACTTGTTTTGTTTATTACTATTTTCCCATATATACTTCCATACTTTTGAATCAATGAATAGGTATCAGGGAACTTTTACCATGTAGAATTTGTGGCTAGGAACTCTTTTGATAATATATCCAAAGTGACAGATAATGTAAAGTTCAAAGTTAGTTGTTATATCAATATCCTTCTAGAAAATTCTTTTTTTAAAGAATATGGCTCCCTTTCTGGAAAATATGTCTTATTGGAGAATGAGAATAGGACTCACAGTTAAATTTTGAATATTCTCTTTTAATAGCCCTTTAATTTAGAGTAATAAACTCTTTGAGCCTCATTTTCCTCATCCATAGAATGGGATAATAGTATGTGTCCTTTATTGCTACTATATCTATAGTCCTACTGCAGTCAGGAAAGATGAGGAAGAAATTGAACCACCTATATGTAGGAAGGATAATTTGTAGGGAAGCATGGCTTGAAGGGGAAATCAATATAAGAAAGCTCTTTCCCAGAGAATAGTACTCCTAACCCCAGAAGAAAGGTCTAAGTTGGATAGAAGACAAGTGTAAAAATTTGGAGACTAGGTCATGTTTGCTTGGGGTTTAAAAGGGTAAAGTGAGTCATTGTTAATTTTTTTCTTGAACTACCTAATCTCATCTATTTTATATCTCACTTCATAATACATACATTGTCTTTATCTTCCCCCTCACCACACAAGAATAAATCTAGGAATGCATTATTTTCATGCAGAGCTTGTTACTTATTGTCACCTGGAAGTGGCTTCATTCCAATTCACAAACTTGTGAAAGTCTGAAAAAATATTGAAAAAATAGATTTATGGTCCAACATATTAAATTACATTTGCACAGAATTTGAAATTGTACAAAATATGTGTTGAGATTTATGTAAATTAGTCTGTTTATACGAAGTACAATATAATTTTTTATTTGGCACCTATTATAGGCATAGTATTCTAGTAATGGGCAATATTTAGGAACATTAAATATATGTGATTTTAGTATCTGTTATTCAGTCCCAGTTACTCCTAGTAAGAAATGCAAAGCATGGGTATTTTTCATGATATTTATTTACTTAACAAAACCACATCTTAATTTGTTCTGAATGTCTGAATCTCCAGTTGCTATACCTTGAATTTTGGATCCAAAATTTTAATAGCAAAGGTGGCTTATCTGCATAGACATATAGAGAGACCACAGGAGAAAATAAAACATGTTGAAGTTATAGTATCATTTTACATTTGAAGAAGTAGAAGTAGCCCACAACTGCATCTCCTTCTTAAAGGACAAAATAAATGACAAGAATAGCTCTCTGGGGTTGTTTCCCAATTAACTTACTTATTAAACATAAAACACAATCAGATAAAATCAGATATTTCCAAAACATAGATGGCAAAGACAGAAACTTGTAGAAGTACAGAATAAATAAGTGACATTTATTTCCACCTTCCAGCATACACTTTCAACAAAAGCCAAACAAACATACAGATCATCCAAGATCTCCTTGGTTCAAATAAAACCGCAGAAAAGCTGTTGTATTATAAATAAATGGGTTCGAGACAAGGCTCTTGACTTTGAGGTTCAAAATATCCTTAAAATATTTTCAAAATAAGTATATATACCTAGTAAGAGATAAATTATGTGATAATCATGCCAAGAGCAGACTCTACCAGCCAAGGCAGAGCATTAGAGTTTTCAGGAGACAGGAGAATAATTATGTTTACTTACTACAAGTTTTGATGGTGGAGCAAAGGGGCTCAGCTCTCTGGAAAGCACAATCGGAACTCGGGTTCTGAGTATATATATTCTTGGCATGCCTTTCAAAAAATAAAACTGGCTGTGGGCAACATATTTAGATGTGATTACATGTACACATCCACATTGTGTGTACGTCTATGTAAAAGAGATGGGACGGAGGTGAGAATTGGGGTGGAATGTGTGTGGCAACAGTCACAGCATAGCGAGGTTCAAACTAAGCAGAAATTAGAAGAATTCATGATTGCTGTCAGGATTCACAGCTGTTACCTGGGCATAAGGTATAGAGTTGAGTTAGGAACTATGGTTAGAACCAGGCATAAATAGGCAGTTGGGGCAGTTTCAGTTCACTTGACTCGGGGATCAGGCAAGAATGCCTATAAACATGTTTATACACACAAAGTTAAGCTCCTTCAAACCAGAACAGAGACAAGACAGTTCCACAACTTGTGCATGTCGTAGGGTGACTGTGGCAAAGGATTAAGGCTATATGCGAACCTTTGAAAGAGGCATGGGTATTGCTCCTATCTTCATTATTAGAAGATAATTAATATTGAAAATCGTGAATTTTTCTAACATTCTATGTGATAATGGTTCCCATCATACAAAGGATTTTTTTTCCTCTTTTCTTTACAAAATTTACCACAGGATTCATTTGAATTATATATAGATTTGTAAAGTGTAGTTAAACAACTTTCAACAACAATCCTCTGTTTTGAACCTTGATAGATATTTGTAATTTTCTTGTAATACTTGCATTATGACATCTAATAAAGTTACTAGTTTATCAGTTTGGTCTACAAAACATTGTTATATGAGCTCTGTGAGAACAAGAATTTGTTTAGTTATTATAAAGCAAAATACATTTATAAACACACAAATATATATGTTGATAAATTTTCATAAAATTTTAGACAATATTATAAATTTGTAACCACAAACAATTTTATCACCAAGAAAAAGCAACTATTAAAATGGTAATGGAATTTACTATAGTCTTCTTCAAAGTGTAACTATGCTATTTTGTAGCTCTCTTCTTTTATTGGATAATGTATCTTGAACCTGTAGCAATGATGTATGACAAGAAAGTAATGCATTAGTCCTGCATGCATGTTCACAAGGGGTTGGAGCAGAAATGACACTGTGGGGCTGCACATCTGGGCAGCAAGGGAAAGTGGGTGTAGGAACAGAAGTGGCCAGCTAGAGCCGGGAGCTTGGCGGCAGCCGAGCTTGCTGGTGAGGTAGCACTGGTGGTTTGGTAGGTGGGTTCAGGCTTGTGGGGATGCGGGCGGGGGTAGCTGCGGTCTTGATCCTGCATGATCAGGTGAACAACTGCATCATCGGAGAGACACTTGCACTCAAGCTCACGATCGCAGAGCCCAGTAACAAACCAGAAGCAGTAGAAGTAACATTGGCAGATTTCGATGGAGTCCTTTATCATATTTAAAATCCTAATCCTGTTGGTCAGTATTTCTTTGAATTTCCACAAGGGATTTCAGGCACATGGTGCTGATGAGTTATTACAGAGGGTGTATGAGAGTGTCTTGGTAAATCTTGAATGAGGATTCAATGTCTTTTTGCCAGATGACCTTGAAAATCTGCCAGCATCCAAGGGTTCCATTGCTTATTGGCTGGCAAGTTGAAAGGAAATTGTTTTTGTCTCTGTATTGGAGAAATTCTTGAATTCCAATAAAAGGGCAAGGAAGGAGGAACAGGGAAGTTATCTATTATAGGGATGATGAGACAATGTATGGTGACTGTAAAAAGGACAGAGTCACAGTAGTCTTCAGCACAATGCTTACAGATGACCATTGTGTGGTCATTGGAAAAGTGTTCATGCTGGAGTTCAAAGAAGGACACAGAGCCATCACCACAGCCCCTCACATCCTCTTTAGCCACAGGGAACCTCCTCTGGGACTGAAGGACATCAGTGATGCCATGGGCAACAATATTGGCTATGTTCCCTTTGGGCTGTTCCCTTGCCACACCAGTGCCAGTGGAGACAACACCATCAACCTGATCCACACATTTCAGGACTATCTGCACTACCACATCAAGTGCTCTGAGACCTATGTGCACACACGTATTTGGGCAAAAACATCCGACCTTCTCAAAGTGCTGAACAGTGCATGCCCAGATGCTGAGAAAAAAGAAATGAAAATAATCACAGGGAAGACATTTTCATCCCACTAACTCTTGGGAACAGTAATAGGAGGCAGCTGGCACCTGAAGGCTGCAATACTTGCTGCTGGATAATCTTAGCTTTTCATGTTGCACCTCTTTGGGTTCTTATGGGATTCTCTGTCTTGGTTCCATTTTGTACCCATTTAGAAAATAATTTGTAGAAACAAGCAAGAATTTCATTGTTCTCAAGAATTAAAAAAGAATTTCACTTGATCGACTTCATTCCTTTTCTTTACTTTTCCTCCCTCCTTTCCCTTCCCTTCCCCCCTCTCTTCCAAGTTGTTTTGCTTGGCAATATGTTACTACTAATGAGTTGCTGGATAATGCAATTTTAACTGGTTTTCTCCTAAGTACTTGAGTTTGACTCCTATATCTAAGGAAGTTTGGTTGACGTCATTAGTAAAGAAAATCTTTCTATCTTAAAAAGAAGAAATGAGTTAAGACAAAATCTTTAATGAAATTTATATGCACATGAATATATAAAATGACATATAGACATATATCATCTCTATATTAAATTTCGTACACATGTACATATACATAAAACAGTGCAGTTTAATTATGATTTCATAACTTCTCACGGAAAGAGCTAAAAGCAAAGAAGATAACATATATAGTATAACTGGGGATAGATCACAAGCTAAGACCACAGATTCTGAAAGCTTAGGATCAAATTGAAGGACAGTTTCATGATCTGTCACATTTTTGTAAAATAAAGACATGTAAATAAAATCTTTAAAAAAAATAAAGATATGCAGAATTTTGGGAAACATCAGCTTTAATTGTTAATGCCCCTTAAATCATACAAATGATACTTGGGAGTATGGAAATCAAAGCAAGAAGAGGGCATCACTTTTTGTTGGTGACAAATGCATTAAATGCACAAAAACCAGTATGCTTAAATGTATGTTATTTTTTAACTGTTCAGTCTGTTATCTAAGAGAAATGACTTGGAAGCAAGGCTAAACACATTGGAAATGATACAAGGAGATACCTGAGTTTCAGCTTTGCAGATGTTAAGCAATGTCAGTAATTGCAGGTGAATGATAAATTATCCAAATGCTTATTGTGTTTCAGTGGTATTGAATGCATCGTGAAACCAAAAGAAAATAATTTTACTTTTTCTAATGTCAGTTTCTATTCAATGAAGTAGGGACTCAGTGAACATCATTGTAGAGTACTAAGTCAGAGACATGAATGAGACCTATGAAAGTTATAAGCAAAGCTTTAAAAACCTACATAGAGGAACAACTAATTAGGAGTTTGATATGAAAGCCAAAAACTGATGCCCTTTAAATTAGATAATTTATTTTTCTGAATAAAGCAGAAGAAATGAAACAGAAAAAATATATGCATATTTGACCTTATGATCGAATGAAATTGCTGTGAAATAAAGGAATGCTTGAATCTGTAGACAGAGTTCTCTCACCGGGTGCCAGGGCAAAAATGAACAAGAATGATCCCTAGATGTCAAAACTTGATGAATTTGTCAAACTACATGTATAAAAAAGTCCCACAGGCATCCAAGGGGAATGAAAAATGAAGGCAATCAAGAATTTACTTTTTTTTATTTGTTTTACTTTTTTCTCATGGTTAGACTATGGTTATGTGTTTCCACTAGGACTATAGGGTTAACACACATTTTATCACATAATATCAGGGGAATGTGCTGTCAGTATGCTTTATAACTGTTGATGTTCATCTTGACCATCTGGTTGAAATAATGTTTGTCAGATTTCTCCAGCATAAAGTTACTCTATTTTTCCTCTTTCCCATAGTGTGTTCTGGAAATCAATCTCTGTGTGCAGCCCACACTTAAAAAGAATGAGGAATTACACTTCCTTTCCTTAAGGATGGAGTATCTACAAAAAAAATATTCAGAATTCTTCTCCATGCTAGATTTTTCTCCTTTCTCCCATTTATTTATTTACTTAATTAGTTAGTTAGTTATTGGTTTATATAAGTATGGACTCATGTAAACTTATCCTACATCTTTGTTATAATTCTATGCTATTTTTTGTTGTTATTGGTTGAATTTTTCCAGCTTGGCCAACTTAGCTCTTTTAGTTGATTCCTGGGCTTTTCACATTATTGTGGTTCATTTGTTTCTTTAGCACTGTCTAACTTTCTAGCACATAAGATGTTCCAAATTTGTCATGTGTATTTCCTGTTCTGGTCCTAGAATCAGCCATTTCCCGGAGAAGACCTGGTTTCTCATGTTGGAGAATAGTGTTAGAAATTAAAATCTAGGGTGCTAAGTGTGATTATTACAACTATGAACTCTAGGTCCCCTCAGCTAATAGAGCAAGGCAATATATGTATAGTTACCCATATCTTACTCTATTCCATACCATATAAATGATTCTAGACTCCTCTCATGATTGATCTGTAATCTTTTTACTACAATAATGAGAAACATGGCACCTATCATTCATCACTCATTAATTTAATTGTTTAGTTCCTAGATATGGTATAGATTGGTTTCAGATTCCATTAATTTTCAAACTTATGTAGGACACTACCTTATTTTCCATCTCTTTAAGTGAGTTTTTCTTCTTTTTTTTTTTATTTCTTTTCAGCATAATAACAGTATTCATTGTTTTTGCACCACACCCAGTGCTTCATGCAATACGTGCCCTCCTTAATATCCACCACCTGGATCCCCTACCTCCCACCCCCCGCCCCTTCAAAACCCCTCAGGTTGTTTTTCAGAGTTCATAGTCTCTCATGGTTCACCTCCCCTTCCAATTTCCCTCAACTCCCTTCTCCTCTCCATCTCCCCATGTCCTCCATGTTATTTGTTATGCTCCACAAATAAGTGAAACCATATGATAATTGACTCTCTCTGCTTGACTTATTTCACTCAGCATAATCTCTTCCAGTCCCATCCATGTTGATATAAAAGTTGGGTATTCATCCTTTCTGATGGAGGCATAGTAGTCCATAGTGTATATGGACCACATCTTCCTTATCCATTCGTCCCTTGAAGGGCATCTTGGTTCTTTCCACAGTTTGGCGACCGTGGCCATTGCTGCTATAAACATTGGGGTACAGATGGCCCTTCTTTTCACCACATCTGTATCTTTGGGGTAAATACCCAGTAGTGCAATTGCAGGGTCATAGGGAAGCTCTATTTTTAATTTCTTAAGGAATCTCCACACTGTTCTCCAAAGCGGCTGCACCAACTTGCATTCCCACCAACAGTGTAAGAGGGTTCCCCTATCACCACATCCTCTCCAACACATGTATTTTCCTGTCTTGCCAATTTTGGCCATTCTAACTGGTGTAAGGTGATATCTCAATGTGGTTTTAATTTGCATCTCCCTGATGGCTAGTGATGAACATTTTTTCATGTCTGATAGCCATTTGTATGTCTTCATTGGAGAAGTGTCTGTTCATATCTTCTGCCTATTTTTTGATAT
>PISX010018020.1:0-41838 GCA_004024625.1 Mellivora capensis | reverse complement strand
TTGGGAGGGAGACAAACCATAAGTGACTCTTAATCTCACAAAACAAACTGAGGGTTGCTGGGGGGAGGGGGTCGGGAAAGGTGGGTGGGGTAATGGACATTGGGGAGGGTATGTGCTATGGTTAGTGCTGTGAAGTGTGTAAACCTGGCGATTCACAGACATGTACCCCTGGGGATAAAAATATGTTTATAAAAAAAAATAATAAAAATTAAAAAAAAATAATGTCAGTGTAATAATTGTTAGATAATAATTGTTTCTATTAGATTCGACTTTTAAGTTACGTTGTTCAAATCTTGAATCTTCTTGATAATGGTTTGGGTCATTTTTGGATAATTACTGTCATCTTATTTTGTGCTTTTTATCTGCCATGGATGCCTATGCATCTGTTTATCTCACTGATTAATATTTTTTTAAAGATTTTATTTATTTATTTGGGAGAGAGAGAGTGATCAGGGGTGGGGGTAGGAGCAGAGGGAGAGGGACAAGCAGACTTCACACTTGAGTGTGGAACCTGAGGTGAGGCTCGATCCCATGACCTTGAGATCTTGAACTGAGCTGAGATCATGAGTCAGGTGCCCAACCTACTGAGCCACCCAGGTGCCCCTCATTGATTAATATTCGTGATCGCCTACCTCACCCCCCTTTTAACTTGTTTTGATTTGGAAGTTATACATCTTGACTATTCTTTTAGAAATTATCCTACAGTGGGTTTTTTTTTTGAAGCTTACTTTAAGTTTTAATAGAAGCAATACATGTGCTGGATTCAAAAATCAAATGATACAAAGTAACTTCTGAGAGGGAACAGACAGGTAACTTACATTTCCTTGTCCTAAGCTCAACACACCATCAGCATTTACTTTCAAAGTGCTTTGTTTCCCAAAATTTCTCCTAAATTCTCAATATATCAAAGTAGCATACCCTTTGTTATTTATTCATTTATAAATTTTAGACAATGCCTTCAATTGTCTTGGTGTGGTAATGGAATCTTTAATGGATTCCATGTTATGCAATGGAATCCTTTAATGGATTCCAAATGGAATCTTTAATGGATACTTAAATGGTAATTTAAATCTTTAATGAAATCTTATAATATATATATATATATATATATATATATATATATAATATAGTAATATGAAAATCCTCCCTGATCATCTTTGCATATGACAGCAATGGTCATATCATAAACCTTTATTTCTTTTCCCATCATGCATAAAATCTCACAGACTATCAGAGGATATTAGATACCCTTCCATCGACTTCTTCCAGATTGTCTCTCTTTCTTCACTGTATCTTTATTTTTACATTTTCTTCCATTACTTCATAATGACAATGTAAATTTTTTCACTTCAGAACCAAGACTCATTATAAGACAGCATTTCCTATTATTATTCAATTTTACGATCTTTATGTCACCCAGTGGAGAACTATCCAATAGCTTGGGGAAACAGAGAAGTGTGTCTTTGTCTGAGTTCTGGGTAAAATAGAAAATCTCTAGAGACACTGAGATTTCCAGCCTGTACTGCAAATGGGTTGGGACCTCAAATGTACAGTAGCTGGGTTGTTCATGAACCCTTGAAGAGATGCATTAACATTTTTAAAAGTCCCAGGATAATGATATCTCTGGGGTACCTAGCAGAAGAAACAAACAGCTCTCTGGAGGGATATGCTGCAACTCAGGCCACAGAGGATTCCCACGGTTAGCTCTACCCAGAAGATGAGCTCACAATAGAGAATTAGCACACAAGAACTTCTTATGATACAGCAGTTTGAAAAAGATTTTCATATATGCTTAAACGAGGATAGACGTTCAAGAGAGACTCAAAATGAAGGGAGGGGCTCCTGGGTGGCTTAGTCAGTTGAGTGGCCGGCTTTTGATTTGGGCTCAGGTCATGATTTTGGGGTCCTGGGACAGAGCCCTGAGTCAGGCTCCGTGCTTTGCAGGGATTCCGCTTGGGATTCTCTTTCTCCCTCTCTCTCTGCCCCTCCCCCTGCTAGTGCTCTTTCTGTCTCTCTAAAAATAAATAAAAAAATCTTTTAAAAAAGTGAAAGGAAAATAGCCAAGATCCTAGAATTTAAAAAGATTGATCTATGTTTAAAAGAATTGGGTAACTTCCAAAAACAAAAAACAGGGTCATTGAAACTATAAGTTCATAGACTGGTTCAACAGCATGTTAAGAGTAGCAAAAGAGAAAATTTGTTAATTTTAAGAAAAAAAAATCATGATAACATTATGTAGAACACAGCATAGAGAGAGCTAAGAAAAAAATCAATTAATGTGGCAGTAGAGCCTCGAAGATGTCGGTTTTATGTAGGAGTCTCAGTTTAATTTCCTGCCACAGGTGGGTCCAAAGCTTCATTTCTTCTATCTATATAGTGCGATCTGAGCCTGTCATTTACCAAGCCTAACAGCCGTAGCTCTCCTTAACCAGTTACGGCATCAGCTCACATCCCCCGTAGGTCTGGTTTTCGGTACCTTTTTGTTTGTACTTTTCCCCTGCCTATGTTTGTGCCATGTTTTTGGCTCCTGAGGTTTCCTTTTCCTCTTCGAGAACTTAGCTATGCATTAAGAACATTATTATATTTGATTCCAAACTTCCAGGTGTGGATGGCCAGAATGTTTCCTCTTTATCACAGTCTCCAACTTTTTTTTTAAAGAATTTTATTTATTGGACAGAGAGAGACATAGCGAGAGAGGGAACACAGCAGGGACAGAGGGAGAGGGAGAAGCAGGCTTCCTGCTGATCACGGAACCAGATGTAGGGCTCAGTCCCAGAACCCCAGGAACATGAACCCGAGCCAAAGGCAGACGCCTTAATGACTGAGCCCCCCAGGTGCCCCTCATAGTCTCCGTCTTGATAATGACTTATCACACCAGCCACTCATTCATTTATTCATGTGGAATCGCTGAAGCACTTCATATGTATTAAGCACAGGTGATGCGAAGATGACTAAAACATGTAGAAACCAATAACACCACACACACACACACACACACACACACACACACACGTGCATGCCACGGTAGCTATGTGAGGTGATGTAACTAGCTTGATTGAAGCAATCATTATATAAGGTATACTTATATCAAAACCTCTTTGATGTAAGTATGTATACATCTTTAAATGTACACATCTTTAAAATGTCTAGAATGAAATGTAAGTTCCACGCAGTTGGAGAGTCAGAGACCATGACTGAGTTCACCATCACAGAGCGTGACCAATGCCAAGTGACCTCCAGACCCAGCTCTGGCTGCACAGGATATTATCTTAGACTTCCGAGTTACTCAATGTGCTTGGATTATGTTGTATTAGTAGAGCAGTAGGTTTGCTTTGTAAAAGAGAGGGGGCAAAGGAAAAAGAAGACACCTGTTACTTCCCCTGAGTTAAGCCTTCTAAAAATATTTCCCTTCAAGTGACCGCTTGTTATTCTCACCCTTTGATCTTTTATTCTGGAGGCGAGATCTTCTAAACTCTCCTACTTCTTTTCTCTGTGTTTGTAAAACAGTGATCATGCCTGACCTACAAAGACAGAGACTTCATTTTGTACCCACAGATTTTGGGCACTGTGAATAATGGAGGAAACATTCCAATTATTCTTGCAAAGTCTAAAAGAGCTACATCTTCTGTACTTAAAAATTCTGTTCCTCTCATAGATTCTAATATACACTTTAAGCTCAACGATCAAGTGCTCTGGTCCATTGCACACTTAGTGATTCACTGAACCTCTGATTGATCAAAATGGCAGAAAAGATTCTCTCAGGAACCAGCCGACTTTGCCATCAATTTCACATTAGTCAGACTGACGTCTGGACTAGGCAGAGAAGACCCTGAGAGATTTTTTTCAATGTCCGCATGATTAGGAAGTCTTGAAAACTAATGGCTTTCCAGGGGACTGTTTTATGAAAAATCATCAGGCTGAAGTCTGCTCTAGTGTCAGAGGACACGAGCTCTGGATCCGGAGATATTTCTTCTTCTTCCATCTCCTCCTTTTTCCCTTTTATTATTGTTTTTAAAAATATTTATTTAGGCACCTGGGTGGCTCAGTCATTAAGCGTCTGCCTTCGGCTCAGGTCATGATCCCAGATTCCTGGGATGGAGCCCCATATCTGGCTCTCTGCTCTGGAGGGAGCCTGCTTCCTCCTCCTCCTCTCTCTCTGCCTGCCTCTCTGCCTGCGTGTGATCTCTCTCTCTGTCAAGTAAATAAAAAAAAAAAAAACTTAAAAAATTTATTTATTTATTTCAGAGAAAGAGAAGGTGCGAGCACGAGTGGGGGAGGGGCAGAGGAAGAGAATCTCAAGCAGACTCCTTGCTAAGCGTGGAGCCTGGGAGGGGCCCTATCCCACTGACCCTGAGATCTTGACACGAGCTGAAACCGGGAGTCAGATGCTTCACCGACTGACCCACCCTTTTTTCTTTTTTCCTTTTAAATAAGCTTTCCCCCTCCCTCTTCCTAAGAGAAGAAGAAATTAAGCTCACTATAGAAAGTAAGAACATAGTGTGGCTGTACTTCTACTCTGGAATCAAACCGGAATTTGAAATCTGGTTCTACCGCTGGGTACAGTCATCCCAGAGCTGATGCGTGCATTTCCCAAGATGTTCATGCACACATGAATGGGCTGGGCATATGGGGGAACTCAAAACACCGTTTTACTAATAAAAGTCAGGAAAACATAAATAACTGAAATGATCCCCAGTTCCCCTGCTGGGAAATAAACTTTACCTCCAGGGACATTTTATATTCTAGAGCTTTCAAATGAAAGTCACCAAATTAGTTCATCAATATTTTTTAGACCTACACTATGTTCTGTAGGGAGAGACACCTGGTTTATAATTTAAGTCAACATTTTCTGACTTTCTCTTGTGCCAGTACTCTTTCTAGTATTCATTCATTCATCACTGCATCATCAAATATATTTCTTAGCACACCTTTTATATGCCAGATACTATTCTAGGTCTTGGAGGCTGTACAGTGATCAGAGCAAAGCTTTGCTCTCATGAAGCTTACAGTTCTCTCTCTCTCTCTCTCTTTTTTTTTGGTTGTTGTTCTTTTGAATTTTTTTGTTTTTCAGGTAAATTCTACACCACATGTGGGGCTTGAACTCACAACCCCAAGATCAGGAGCTTGTTTTACTGACTGCACCAGCCAGGCACCCCTGAGGCTTACATTTGTGTGTGTGTGTGTGTGTGTGTGTGAGAGAGAGAGAGAGAGAGAAGGAGGGAGAGATAGAGAATAAACTAAGAGTAAGATACATATAATATGTCATAAAGTGATAAATACGGAGTAAGTGAGACTATGGGGGGTCAGATGGCATTTGGGCACAGATCTGAAGGAGGTGGGACCATGAGGCCTGAGGCTGTCTGGGGAAGGCCCTGTTTCAGGGGGAGAGCAGAGCCCCTGAGGCTGTGGGCCTGACTTGTTTGCCCACCAGCCAGGACATCATTGTGCCTGGAGAAGTGCGTGATCAGGATGTTCAAAGGGCTCAGGTCAGAGGCTGATGGCAACCACACCATAGGGGCTTGTGGGCCATTGCACGTCTTCTCTGCACCATGCACAACCTCGTAGTCCTGTGATTGGCCTTGACAGAGAAATGCAGGAAGGACTGAGATGTGTCCCTCCTTGGCAGGATCTTCAAGGGCCAGCATGTGCTTCTCCGACATTTCTTTCCCTCTGCCGCAGTGCTCTACTAAGAGGTCACTTTTTAAACCTGAGACTGGTGTGAAGACGATATGGAACCTGTTTCAGGCCCCCCGCTGGAGACGTGTGGTGACAGCAAGGGGTAAAATTTCAGATGGCTCTTTTCCCAGCCTGTTTCTGGATTGGGCTTGTCTTGAAGCTATATTTGTGAAGCACTTTATATAAAATTTATTGAAGTTAAATGGCCTGTTTCAAAACAGGCCATTTTGATACAGTGCCCCTGTATCAAAATGGCCTGTATAAAAAAAAAAAATGGGGAGAAACTCCTGGAATGGCAGAACTCCCCTCTCCCCCCGCCATAGCCTTGCAGGGGCCACTGTCTCATTATAGCAATAGCCATCCAGTTGGCCTCCCTGCCCAGCTATTTTCTGCACCGACGCCAAAGTAACATTTCAACAAGCAAATTAATAATATCCATTTCCTATCTAACATCTTTCAGTGGAAAAGTACAAAAACATATGGAGAGTCTGAAGAGATTGAACATCAAAACTACCGACAGAGAATTCTTCACAATGTTTTGTTAGTTTCTGGGTGGTGGGATTGTGGATGATTTTAATTTTTTTTTAATTTTTCCATATAATGCTGAAAGAATCCACATAGTTTCCCCACCCCCAATAAAGCCCTTTACTGGCTCCCCTACTTCTAGTATGGCACATTTGAGGTGGTCAAGGAGCTTTGATACTCCTTCACTGAAAGTCTGGGTTCAGTGCCCTTCCCTTTGACTCTGGGCTGGCTGAAGTCATTTGTTGGATGAAGAGAATGTGGCAGGAATAATGTTCTGGGACTTCAAGGTTAGGTCACAAAAAGCTATGCAGTTTTTGCACGGTGGTCTTGAGACTCTGGGAGCTCTGGACTGTCATGGAGGACATCTTGAGACTTCCGTGTTGTCAGCGCCCCAGCCAGCAGCTCAAGCGCGGTCCATTCACTGAATCATTCCCCCCCAGAGTAGCAGACAGCTGAGGGAAAAACCATTTGAACCCTTCAGACCTGCCCACCCTCCAGCTGAATATCACCCCGAAACCTCAGTTGATACCACATGGAGCAGAAGAATGACCCAATTGAGTTTTGTCAAAATTCCCAATCCACAAAATCATGAGATGTAATACAATAATTGTTGCTTTAAATGTTGGGTCAACTTGTTAGGTGGTAATAGATACCTGTAATTGTAGTAGATGAAGAAAGTCTTCTCAGTGGGGCTAAGGGCTTCCCAGATCTTGCCTCTGCCTACCTTTACCTCTCATGCCTGCTCCCTCCTACTGTGCTCTCCTATAATCTCAGACTCCTTAGAGGCTCCTCAACCCACCATGGTCTTCACACTCTGTGCCTTTGTCCATGCTCGGGCTCTTTTTCCTTTTTTTTTTTAAGAGTTTTATTAAAGCATAATTGATGCCCAACCCCCCCCCCCAAACTACACATGCTTATATACGCAATTTGATGAATTTGGACATATGCACGCACCTGTGGTGCTGTCAGCACAGTCGAGGTAGGAAACATAGCCATCACCTCCAAAAGTGTCCTTGGGTCCCTTTGCATGTATGAGAGTGTGTGGCAAGAATACTTAATATGACATCTACCCACTTGATAGATTTTTAAGGGCACAATACTCCGTTAACTCCAGACACATTGTTGTACACCAGATCTCTACAACTTGTTCATCTTGCAGAGAAGAAACTTCATACTCATTGAGCAGCATCTCCCCACGTTTCCCCTCCTCTAGACCCTGGCCACCACCCCACCACTCTATTCTCTGCCTCTAGGAGTTTGACTATGTTAGAGACCCCATATCAGTGGAATTTTACACATGAAATGAAATAAGCCAGTTTCAGAAGGACGATCCCCATAGGATTCCACTTACATGCTGGGCCTCTATTCTTGTGTATTCCATTGGCCCGGACCGCTTGTGCTAATGTTGTCCATCGTGCCTGCCCCTCTGGTACTCCTCAGCTCATCACCTTTGCTCCCTTGTCTGTCTTTTCTGCTACTTTGTGTGTTAGTTTCCTCTTGCTCCTATAACAAATGGCCACAAACTTCGTGTCTTGGAGCAACAAAAATTCATTATATGGAGCTCGGAAGGTCAGAAATCTTCAGTGGGTCTCACTAGGCTGAAATCAAGGTGTTGGTAGGGCTGCGTTTTTTTCTCTGAAGACTCCAGGGAAGAACTTGCTTTCTTGAATCTTATGTTGTCGAGAGCCCACACATTCCTTGACTCCCCCCTCCCCCTTTGAAGTCAGCAATGACCAGGGAAGTCTTTGTCCCATCACATCATTCTGACACCGGCTCTTCTGTCTCCCTCTTTCACATTTAAGGACCCTTGTGATAGCATTGGGGCCACCCAGATAATCTAGGATAATCTCCCTATCCTAAAGTCATTTGATTAGCATCCCAATTCCATCTTCAACCTTAATTCCCCTTCGCCAAGTAATATAACAATCATAGGTTCTGGGGAGTGCGTGGACATCTTTGGGGGCCATTATTCTGCTGACTCTAGTCTGTGAACTCTTATGATACAGAGGCTACGACTTACGCATGACTCTTTTCCAATGTGTACCGAGAGCCTGCTATGTAGCTACGTAGCAGGATCTCAGGGGTAGGCATTCCAGAATATGGAGCTGTGAATGAGATGGGAGTTTTTCTAGAAAGGAGCTTATATTCAAGAGTGCGGGTCATCAAACTATGGTCCACCTATTGTTTTTCTACAGCTCACAAGCTAAGAATGATTTTTTTAAAAGGTTTTATTTATTTATTTGACAGACAGAGATCACAAGTAGGCAGAGAGGCAGGCAGAGAGAGAGAGGAGGAGGCAGGCTCCCCGCTGAGCAGAGAGCCCGATGCGGGGCTCAATCCCAGGACCCTGGGATCATGACCCGAGCTGAAGGCAGAGGCTTTAATGCACTGAGCCACCCAGGCGCCCCAGCTAAGAATGATTTTTACATGCTTAAGTGGTTGAAAAAATTCATTTGTCTTGTGAAATACAACAATCATGGAGATTCAGCTTTAAGTGCCTATAAAGTTTTCTGGAACACAACCAGGCCCTTTTGTCTATGCATTTATGCGTCGTCTATAGCTATGTTCATGCTATGCTGATGAGGCAGAGTAGTTACGACAGAGACCATATGACTACAAAGCCTGAAATAATCACTACCGGGCCCTTTTCAGAAAAATAGGCCAATCTTTGCTCTAGACCTCTACTGTCCAATAGAACTTTTGTGATAATGGGAATGTCCCATACCTGTGTTGTCCAAGATGGGAGCCACTAGCCGCAGGAGGCAGGCTAGTGTCACTGAAATGTGAGTGGTTTTTTTTTTTTACACTGTATTGATTATTCAAAAGATTTTATTTATTTATTTATTTGATCAAGCAAGGGGGGAGGGGCAGAGGGAGACAGAGAGAGAAAATCTCAAGCAGACTCCACGCTGAGCACAGAGCCCGACCCGAGGCTCGATTTCATGACACTGAGATCACAACTTGAGCCAAAATCAAGAGTCCGACGCTTAACCGCTTGAGCTGCCCCAGGTGCTCCCTGACTTTTACACTCTAATAACTGTATCCGTTTAAGGAGCCCTCTGTGGCTGGTGGCTACCGCAGTGGACAGCTCAGCCCTAGGGGAGAAGATGATTATGAAGATGCTGATGGTTTCACCACGCTAACAGGGCAAGGACAATGCTCTTACAGTTCCCACTTTACAGATGAGAAAACTGGGGTGTAGGGAGTTTGAGTGATTTGCTGACGGTCAGGCAGCTGGTGGGTGGCAAAGGTGGAACCCAGGTAGGTTGACTCCAGAGCTGTCATTCTAACCAAGAAGCAATACTGCCTCAGTAAGGTAAGACCTAGACACATTGAACTATGACATCTAGGAGAATATGACAGGTCCTGTGGATTTCATGTAGACAAGGCAGGGAAATGCATGAAAGAATAACATCTGACCAGGGAGGAAGGAGACATCTTCGTAGGCGCCCGACTCTTGAAGCCAGTCTTTGACATTCAGGCAGGATTTTGACTGTTAGCTATGTGCTTGTAAAGTAGGAGGGTCCAATGACCTGAACCCGGGTGTGGCGTTGGGAAAACAGAGGGGCTATAAAAGAACTAGAGAGCAGTCCAGTTTGGAAACCTGTGTCAGAGCTCTGTCAGCCAAGGACACAAACGTTTTCTTGACAGATGGGTGCATTTCCTCTTTTCTATCAATAGCAACCATGTAAATGACCTTGTCTCTCTTTTCCTTTGCTGGGAAGCTTAGCCTCACACTTGAACTTAATGATAGCAATAGTTAGGAAAATCTTAGGGCTTGAATATTTATGTTTCCTCTTCCATCCTGCCCCCAGCTTGATTTCTGCTCTTATTTATGTTTTTTTTCCCCTGATCTTACTATTTATTCTTATTCATGTTTTAACTTAATTTTATTTTAAGCTTATTTATTTTAATACTCCTCAGTCCTTTTATGAATGTGTCTGTGTATACATAAGAAAGTAGGTTCTGGTCGGGTGAGTATCTCAGGTGAGTGCAGGCAGGTAAGTCTGAAAAGATAAGAGGAGTGTCTAAAGAGACATGTTGGTGTCAGGCACCGGGCAGTCATGGTCAGGTGCAATCCCCATGCCCTCTTCTCCTGCAGCCTTGGCTAGCATCCTGGCAGCTCCTTACTCAGTTCTCGGAAACCTGGCAACTGACCTTAATTCCATCCCATGCTGTTGCCCCTTGCTTCCTGGACTGGCTGATATGTGTTGATATCTCCCCCGAGTGTTAACTCCCAAACATCCTTGGTGCTAGTGTTGCTGTTGGCACCAGAGAACATGCTGGCATCCTGTGACCTTTTTTTTTTATAAAGACCCTATTTCCAAATTAATTCCCATATACAGGGACCCAAGGTTAAGACTTCAAGGTTCCTTTTTAGCGGATGTAATTCAATCCTTCAACACTGCCTTTCCTGTGAAACATGCCTCTTCTGTCAGATGGTATTGTAACAATTTAGGTAAATTGAATTTTTTTTTAAAGATTTTGTTTATTTATTTGACAGACAGAGATCACAAGTAGGCAGAGAGAGAGAGGAGGAAACAGGCTCCCTGCTAAGCAGAGAGCCCGATGTGGGGCTCGATCCCAGGACCCTGGGATCATGACCTGAGCCCAAGGCAGAGGCTTTAACCCACTGAGCCACCCAGGCGCCCCTCCTGTGACCTTTCTAAAGCAAACTTGATTGAGGTCCTCTTCCCCTTGAGGTCTTCAGTTGCTCTGAAGGTGAAAACCCAAGTGCATTGGCTTGGCTCCAGGTCCAGGTGCACACCCCAGCTCTACCTCTTCTTATCTCTATGACTTGAGCAAGTTCCTTCTCCATGCCCCAGACTCATCTGTACAATGGAAATGACAACAGCATCTACCTTAGGAAACTGTGGTGAGGATGGGCTGAGTTAGTATGTGTAAAACATGGGGGTCGTTCCAGACACAAGCAAACACTGTGTGTGTGAGAGCTAGCCTTATCGTCGTGAGTTCTTCAGACTCATCTTCAGCCAGTTGTCCTCACGCAGCATCTGGGTTCCCATATCTGGAACTACTTGCAATTTCCCAAATGCCATCCAGAACATTCCTTTGTACCTCTGGGTGTTTTGCACATGTTTCCTCTGTCTGAAAGCGTTCCTTTCCCCCACTTCACCAACTCTTCTTCATTCTTCTTGCGTTAGTTTAGATGCCACCTTCTCCGGGAAGCCCTCCCTGCCTACCCTCCATCACCCCCCCCAACACACACACACTTGTAATTTTCTTGTCTCTCTCCCTAAAGACCAGAAACTGTGTTTGGCTCACCCTCGGAGGGATAATCACAGTTCCTGGTGGAGTAGCTGCACATTAATCTGTTAATGGGTGCTTGGACGACTCCCGTGATCAAGTCAAGACGCGGTCTGGACAACAATGTGTGCAATTGGAAATGAGATGATGCCCATTTCCAGCCGCAGAATTTCAAAGCTGGCATGAATCCTAACCCCTGTTTATACCACTGCCACTGGGTGGCGCCACTTTAGCTATGAATAACGACGAACCTTCCTCAGGATCATTCTTAAATAATGAGTGCTTCTGGAACTTGTACTTTGCATACAAGGCTAAGACCTTGGACTCCTGATCAAGGCTGAACAGCAAGTGCACGCTGTGATGGGTAGTAGGAAAATGGGGAAGGGCATGGGAATACTGAAACATGGGGTTAGACCCCATCAGGGGATGGGAAGTTAAGAAGGGTCTCTGAGAGCCTGGGGTTGTAGACAGGAGGCCAGTTGCAAATCTGGAATGCTGGACTCAGTTCAGAGAGCAAGGGTGTCATGGAGGTGGGAGAAAGGAAAGGAGAAGGATAGGAGTAGGTAAGACCCACTCAGCAAGAATTGATGAGAAAACATTCAGAAATGGGGCACTGAATTCTATCCTGGAATCCAAATCTAGAAGCAGGCAGGGGTGGGGCATCAAGCTAAGATTTGGGCCAGAAGGACCAGCCTTAAGATCTGCTTCATTAAGCCTCACCGACAGCCATCATTAAGAAGAACGCAAATAAGATGTTTATTTCAAAGTGGAAAAGGCACATAGGTTTTCCCAGTGCAGGTGCTAGAAATTTGTCTATGCTTTTCTCCAGCTTGCAATGGAGAATTTTTTTAATGGTCCTCTATAGTTGAGATGATCACTGCACTGTATAGTGATGAGTTGTAAGTGATAGCCATGGAGCAGAGCTCCCTGCTCTGGGCTCCCACCTTCAGGCATGGCTGGATCAGGGTGGTCAAAGTGTGACTAGCCAGCCTGGGCTCTCCACATGGCTGTAATTTTGACTGGGTGAGTATCTCACTCCCTGACCCGCTGACCCGCTGCTGTCTCATGGTCTTCCTTTCTTGGATGACATAAAGACTGCATGTGAACTAACATGTTGCTTTATAATTATCCAAATAGAAGTCTAGAGACTTTTATACTGTTGTTTTCCAGAAATTTATATCAGTCAGTGTTCTCACATGTAAGCAAAGAAATAGAGGCTGGATGACCTAAGTAGGAAAGGAATTTATTGAACGGGTATTGGGTAACTCATAGAACTTCTGGGAAGGCATGACAACCAGGTTTGGGGAACGTGCCAGTTGGGGCAACACTCAAAATCACACTGCGGAAATAGTTGGGTAAGGACACCATTCAGGATTCACTCCATGGGACGTGACTAGAAAAGGAGTTAATGAAAGCAATGCAGTCTTGACATTCTGTGTGGTTTCCCTGTGCCTTTGATACAGATTGCAAATGAACATTAAGTAGCCTGATGGCTTCCTGATTATTTATTCTGTAATCCCTCGCTGGCTGGTCAATGCAAATGAGTTCATGTGGAGAAGCAGCCCGGAGCATATTTCCTCCCTGACTGATGGCAGATCAGAAGTGGCATCTTGGTTTCTGGTGTCCCACCTGAGCTGTGAATTGTCCCGACTCTCCATGTCTCATGCCATCCCTTTGTAGCATCGGTCTCCTTCTGGAAACACTTGTTTCCTTTGGTTTCTGTGACTCCATTCTCTCCTGGTGTGCTGCCTGCTTTCTAAATGTTCCTTCTGGATCCCCTTCTTCCCTTTATCTTCTTAACCTTGGTCCTTCTCATGCCACCTTCCTTCTTCCCTTTTCTTCTCTCTACACACCTCTGCCCACCAACCACCTGGTGGTTGGTGATTTCCAACCAGCAACTGGATGGTCCCTCACAGGTGTTCCAAGGTCCCCTCACACTCAGTGTATTCCCATCCATCTTCGCTGTCCCACTTCGCTGTCCCACCTGTGTTCTCTGAATCAGTGAATGGCAATAGCGTTAATCATTGTCTAAGTCAGAAACCTAGGCATCATCTCTGGATCCCCTCCTTTGTACCCACACATCAGTCCCTGGGTTCTGTCCCTCTTGTTTCCTTAATATCTCCGGAATCTGCCCAGCTCTGCTCACCTGTATCGACACTTTTAAAAAAAAAATTATTTATTTATTTGACTGAGAGAGAGAGAGAGAGATCACAAGTGGGCAGAGAGGCAGGCAGAGAGAGAGGGGGACCAGGCTCCCTGCTGAGCAGAGAGCCTGATGCAGGGCTCGATCCCAGGACCCTGAGATCATGACCTGAGCTGAAGGCAGAAGCTTAACCCACTGAGCCACCCAGGTGCCCCATCAACTTTTTAAATTTAAGCCATCACTATCTTTCACCTGGATCATTGCAACAAAATCCCTGAAAGGTGTCCTTGCTCCAGGCCCCTCATACTTCCTACTTCTTCCCTTGCTTCATTACAAGCAGAGTGATTAAGTGGATAGTGGGCCACTTCTCTTTACTGCATATGACCATTCAGTGAATCTCCAGAGGCTCTAAGAAGAAAACCCAACTTCTGCAGCAGAGGTTGGCACATGCCGGGCCTATGGGTTGAATTTGTCTCACCACGTGTTTTCGTATGGCCCACAAGCTGACAATTAATGCAATTTTAGTTTATTTTTTATTTAAATTCAATTAATTAACGTATAATGTATTATTGGTTTCTGAGGTAGAGATCAGAGGTTCATCTGTCTCATATAGTACCCAGTGCTCATTACATGTCACCTGCCCTTCTTAATGCCCGTTGCCCAGTTACCCCATCCCCCCACCCACCTCCCCTCCAGCAACCCTGTTTGTTTCCTGATTAGGAATCTCATATGGTTTGTCTCCATCTCTGCTGTCATCTTGTTTTATTTTTAGCTCTCTTCCCCTATGATCCTCTGTTTTGTTTCTTAAACTCCACATATAAGTGAGATCATATGATAATCTTCTTTTTCTGATTTTTACATTTTTAAATTGTTGAAAAAAAAATCCAAGGAATGTGACATGTGAAAAGGATGTGAACTTTGTTTAAAATATACAAAAAACTCTCAGAACTCAACAAATAGAAAACAAGCAATTGAATTTAAAACTGGGCAAAAGGTCTTAACAGACATACCTCACCAAAATACAAAGATGGCAAATAAACATACAGAAAGATGTTTAACATCATATGCTATGAGAGAATTGCAAACACAAACAACAGTGAGATGTTGTTAGACACCTAACAGAATATCTAGCATCCCAAACACTGAAAACGTGAAATGCTAGTGAGGGCATGGGGTGGCAGGAACTATCATTCACTGCTAGGGGGAATGCAAAATGGTGCGGCCACTTTGGAAGACAGTTCGGTGGTTTCTTACAAAACTAAACATACTCTTATGCTATGATTCAGCAGTTGTGCTCCTTGGTATTTATCCAAATGAGCTGAAACATGTCCACATAAAAATCTACACAAGATGGGCAACCGGGTGACTCAGTTGGTTAAGTGTCTGACACTTGGTTTCGGTCTAGGTTATGATCTAAGGGTCATGAGATCCGCGTCTGGCTCTGTGCATGGCTCTGTGCACGGCTCTGTGCATGGCTCTGTGCACGGCTCTGTGCACGGCGTGGAGCCTGCTTGGGATTCTTTCTTTCCTTCTCCCTCTTCCCCCCTCCCCCCTAAAACCCTGTAGATGAATATTTATTGCCAAGTCATAATTGCCAAGACTTGGCAGCAACCAAAATGTCCCTCAATAGGTGAATGCATAAATAAACTGTGGTCTGGCCACACAATGGGAAGTGATCCGTGCCAAAAAGAAATGAGTTATGAAGTCATGAAAAGATATCAAAGAATCTTATGTATAATATCATGTGAAAGAAGCCCATCTGAAAAGGCTACATGCTGTAAGTTTCCACCTGTATGACGTATAATAATACATTATACGTTAATTAATTGAATTGAATGTTGATACAGGTGAGCAAGATTTGTGCAAAAGACAAAGCTTTGGAGACAGTAAAAAGATCAGGGATTGCTAACAGCTTAGGGAAGGCAAGGAGGGATCAACAGAATCTGGTGGACCTTTAGGGCAATGAAACTTTCTATATGAAAACATTCTATAGGATACTATAATAGCAGACGCCTGTCATTATACATTTGTTAAAACCCATGGAATGCACAACACCAAAAGTGAATCTTAATATAAACAATGGATTCCAGCTGATAACATTGTATCAATATTGGGTCATCATTTGCTACAAATGTCCCACACTAATGCAAAATGTTGATAGGGGAAAATGTATGGTGGATGGGGGTGAGATGGTATCTGGGAATTCTCTGGATTTTCCGCTCAATTTTTTTTGTAGACCTAAAACTCAAAAACTAAAGACTATGGATTTTAAAATTACATCAATTTCAGTGTTCCCAATTTATTATTGGAACCTGTGCGTGTCATTCATTTACATGTTATCTATGGCTGTCTTTGGGCTACAAAGGCCACCTTGAGAAGTTAGCATGGTGACCAGATAACTAGGAAAGCCTAAATCAGTTACTTTCTTGCTCATTTTGGGAAAGAACGGGCTGACCCTTGGTCTAAGCCCTTCTGCGTGAGGCTATCATTTACCCTTCCAGCTCCCTCTTCACCATGCTGCCTCCCATCTCATCCTTCAGTCATCTGGAAAAATATTTTCCCTAAGAACCCAAACACTCTCTTGCCCATCAGTTTCCTCTACCGGAAAGACCAGGCAGGACTCAAGCAGAATTTTATGTGTCCCAGCATCTCTTTGGGGTAGCCTTCTCTGACCTCCTGAGTCTGAGTTAGGTGCTCCTTTGGTGCTCCTCATCCTCTCTCACCTTTCACCCTGTCTTTGAAAAATGTTATGTTCTTGCTGATTCCATGAGACTGTGAGCTTTTGAGGGTGGGGCCATGGCTCATTCTTCTCTGCATCCTTGGCGCCCGAGTGCCTGCTGTGTGGATGCCAAGGGAACATTTTTCAAGGCTTCTGAACCTGGCATCCATGCATGGATGGGCTTCAGAATATGTGAAATCAGGTGGTAAATGTCATACATGTGTCTGTTTAGGCATATTTTCTGGGCAGGAAGCCTGTTGTTTTATGAGCTTCTCCAAAGGGGTCATGACCAAAAAAATTTAAATTAATAAAATTAGATTTCCTGGAAGAGGTATGGGTACATGGTTAGCAAATTGCCAATAGGGATACATTAACAAGATTTGTTGACTTCATTCATTTGAGAGATTGAAAGTTCCTGATCCTACTCAACATAGCCCAAAGGTCTTTGTGGGTGAAGGACCCACCACTGTTTTTGTTAAGCCTCATATTCATGACCTATTGATATAAAGTTAGCATTAGTTAAAAATAACATAGGCATATGAGATGGATGTCCAGAGGAAGAATATTTAGAAGAGATATATACAAATATCTGGGCTGAACTTGATTCATGTTTATGATGATTAATTTTACGTGTCAAGTTGGCTAGTCCCTGATGCCCAATTTTTGGTTAAACATGAGTCTGGATGTTGTTGAGAAGGTATTTAAGGTATTTTCCAGATATGATTAACCTTTATTTTATTTTTTTAAAGATTTTATTTATTTATTTGACAGAGATCACAAGTAGGCAGAGAGGCAGGCGGGGGGAGAGGGGGGGGATGCAGGCTCCCCGCTGAGCAGAGAGCCCGATGCGAGGCTCCATCCCAGGACCCTGAGGATCATTACTTGAGCCGAAGGCAGAGGCTTAACCCACTGAGCCACCCAGGTGCCCCTATGATTAACCTTTAAATTATAGACTTTAAGGAAAGCCGATTATATTCCGTACCATGGGCGGGCCTCACCCAATCAGTTGAAGGTCTTAAACGAAAAGATTGAAGGCTGAAACATCAACTTTCCCCGGGGGTTTCTATCCTGCTGGCAAACCCTGCAGACATTGGATTTGCCAGGCCCCCACTATTACCTGAGCCAATTCCTTACAATAAATCTCTGTACCTTACTTAATACAACTCTCTCTCTCATTGAAATTCATGGATTTAAATACACTACTTTGGATAAAGCAATGTTTTGGATGAAGCTGTTTTTGCTTGGAAAACTCTTTCTTATTAGACCCAGGATTGCCACTCCTCTGGTTTTGTGTTTCATTATTTTCAATTAATGCTCAAGGTAAACACCCCTCCCGAGTTTACATAAGCATTTGCCAGTGAGAAAAGTAGGAAGACTTTTGGCATTTGAATGCTTGCTGGATTTGGGTTATGTTTGAAATCGTGACCTTGAGTTCTTTCAGAAGTACAAATACTCAGCCCTCCCGTGTACTACAAATAGGTGTGATAGTCTGAAAATTTCTCCTTGGAAATCTGAACTATATGGATCTGTCCTGAGCCAGTGGAAACTAAGCATAAGAAACAGGAAGAAATGGGCAGCCAAAATATTCCTTCCTTCTATGTATGGGCTTTCTTGGTTCTACTTCTGCTTCCTGAATGCACCACTAATATTTATTTTGCTTTTAAAATTGTTTGCAATCATTTTGCAAACATTGTAATGGCAACTAATGGGTTTTTCTTTTTTTAAAGAGAAAAATTAACCTGTCACTGCCTTAGAACCTGATTTTATTGTGTTTTCCAGGGACACAGGCCAAAGGAAAGCCTGACAGACCTTGGAATCAAGGGCAAAAGGTTTCTGGAGGAGGGACAGTGGCACAGAAACTATGGTGGAACAAGTGTCACTTCCGAAGTGTAATTTACAAGTTGTTACTCTCCCAGCTTCGCAGCGTCACTGAAAGAGCATTTGCACGATTTGGAAACCACGGATGCTGTTTGGTTTTTCAGAACAGCTGTCTCCGTGACCTCTCCCCAGGCTCAACTGTCTACTGCCCGATTCCCTTTTTGTCTTTTAAAGCCCCAGCATCTGAGGATTTGGCAGCTAGAACGAGGTTGAGCACCACTGACACAGGAAATGGTCCATGGCTGGACTGGTGCCTGAATGCAGCTGAATGGGGACACACACCCAGGCCTTAGCAAGGAAGCAGCTGTCACTCAAAGCACTCGGTGGCTCAGTGTCACCAGCTTGCTCATTTCCCTGTTCGAAGTGTCTTGACTGTCTCAGGAAGGTAACACTAATGGTGCGACCCAGGATAGCTCGGGCTTCCCCTTGTAGTTTGGGTGGCTCTTTGGGTGGAAGAGAAGAACGTGGGAGGTACACTTGCACTTATTCGTTGTATCCCACGCTGTGCTGGGCACTTAATCGTCTATGTTCTGCAAAGGCTAAAACCCTTGCCTGGGTGTGAGCCACAGTAGCCATGTGGTCTTGGGCACGTCACTGCACTTCTCTTGGCCTCATTTTCCTTCTGCAGCACAAGCAACAGCACCTATTCCACAGAGTTTTTATGAGGACTACGGTAATTATCACGTGTGAAGCGCTTAGGGCAGTGCTGGGAACATGTGTGCCATTATTAGCTTTCTTGGTTAATTTCAATACAGCCTGCTTATTCCTTTAAGATTGGGGAAACTGAGGCTCATGGAGATTAAGTCAATTGCCAGAGATGGCAAAGCCTGCAACCAACCTCAGATTTATCTGCCTGCGGTGTTTTCTTCTCATAACATGACTGGACCTGTTCAGTGCTATCGAATTCCCTCTCCTGCCTGCCAGCTCAGGGTTCAGTTTATTAGCCCTTCTTTGTACTGACAAGGGTGAAATCCTATATGACTGAAGCTCTGTCTTTAATCTCCCATTCCACCCATCCCTGGTGGGGGCCCTGTGGGGGAGGAGCCACTTTCCTTCTACATTTCCCTCCTGGAGGCCTCATCAGCCCTTTCTGATGGTGCCTATGCTGCCTACGATTTTCTGAAAGCAGGAGTAGCCTCAACTGAATAAAAGACATATTCTGATGAGCAAGACCCTTTCTTATCAGCCTGGTGGATTTAGGAGAGCGGATGGCCCAAACCAGAACACACACACACACAGAACACAAAAATAAATAAAAAGTAACAAACAAAGGCGAAATTAATTTTCATACTATTTAACTTAGTCTATCCAAAAGATTACCATTTCAACCTGGAATCCATATAAAAATTATTGAGATATTTGTACATATTGTGTCAAGTGTTAAATCCACGGTACTTTACACATACAGCCCTAGAGCTATATGCCATATGAATACAACCGGTACCAGAAACAAGGGTACGTGTTCTCCAAGGGCCTTCTTTATCCATTCACGGATTTTAGGTCTAAAACTGCCTCCTGCTCCCCCTTCCTTCCTCTCCGGGCAGATACCCCGACGGAAAACCTGGAGGCGCCTTTTCAGCCCCCTCGAATCCGAATCATCCTTGATGAGCGGCTTTTGCAGGCAGCTGGGATTTCTCGTGGGTTCACAGAGGGGGTGCGCCTATCTGCTCCCCTTGTACTGGTCGCCACGCCGGGTCAGGCGTCCTGATGGGGGGCAGTTCAGGTTCTAGAAGTACCCTGACAAGTCCTTGGCAGTGTCTCGGGCCCACAGGGGCGGCGAGGCCCCCACTGGCCACAGCACCCCTGGAGGGGAGAGCGGCCCGATCGGCCAAGCAGACACTTGGCAGGGCTCGGATTTCCTGGACCGGATGGCGGGCCCGAGCGCGGAGGCGGGCGAGAAGGCCGGGCCCAGGATGCGCGGCCGGGCGTGCGCATCCTGGGCACCCGCCCGCGCTCTGCCCGCGGCGCAGCTGCCGCAGATCCGCCCGGGCCGCCGCCTCCTCCGGGGCCTGGAAACGGCAGGAATCTCCCCACCCCGGCCCCGCGTCCTCCCCCTGCAGGGGCCGCCGGGCGGAGTCGCCCACCTGTCGTCCGAGACGCCCCACGTGGGTCGGCCCGGCTGGGGGGAGGGGGGAGGGGGAGGGGGTTCAAAAGGGAGGGAGAGAAGGCAGAGGCGGCGAGGGAGGAAGGCCGGAGCGACAGCGGGGCGGAGTGAGGCGTGGAGGCGAGGGGCCGGGGAGAGCCGGGGCTCCCGACAGCCGCTCCGAGAAGGGGCGAAGAGCAGAAGGGAGAATAAAGGGGAGCTGCGGCGTCCAGGGCGGAACTGGTAAGGGGGCAGCGCCGGGCTGGAGAGAGTGGAAAGGATGAGAGGCGGCCGAGAGGAAAGGGCTGAGAATAGGGACGAGGTTAGAGGGAAAGAAGAGCAGAAGAACGGTTCTAGGGCGTGGAGGGGCGGAAGGGAAGCTCGGGCCGCTGCGCCTTTAAGGTTGCCAAGGCGACGGCTCTGGCCAGAGCGAGGCGCATTGACGTCAGCAGCCGAGCGCTGATTGGTTGCGGCAGGGTCGTTTCCGGTGGAGTCGCCGCCGAGCCGCTATCGCAGAGTAGACCTGGGCTGGGAGGGAAGCGCCGGGACAGCTCAGCTAGCCGCAGCCGCGCACCCGCTGCCCCGTGTCCGCCGCCGCCCGTCCCCAGGTGAGTGGGGTCGGTGGGGAGCCCCGACGCGCGCCGCTTCGCCGCCCCGCCACCCGTTCGGGGGCGCTGGACCGATCCAAGATGGCGTCACGGGGAGCGACCTGCAGGGGGACGGCCGCACCCCCTGCCCCTCCCCGGCCCCGGCGGGCGCCTTCCCGCAGGCCTCACGCCCCGGGCCGCGCCCCCGGCCCCGAGTCCGCGGCTCGGAGGCCCCCAGGCCGCCGGGGCTGCTCCGGTGCCGGGCTCACCGGCCGCCCCGGCCGTGCGCCCTCCCCGCGCTCCGCGGCGCTCGGGCCCCCGGCCCTCTGCGGCCATCGCGCCCCTGCCGCCTCCGCCCCCGCGCGCAGCGGCCTCTTCGTTCGCCCTCCCCCATTTCCTGAAGGACATCAGTTCGATTTTACGGGAATCCGCCATCGTTTTCCCCAGCCTTGCTGGATGGTCTTGAGACTCGGCTGTTGTCGTTTTTCTTTCTAGCGTCTCCTTGTCATCTCCAGCAGGGGCTTCGCCTCTCCTTCGTGGGATTCCGCCCCCATCCCACCCCCACCCCCGTGATTTTAGCCTGCCTCCTAAATTTCTTTTTGTCCCTGTTCACCTCCCCTTTCCCGATCTACCCCTCCCTCCCCCGTTCCCCCGTCTTTTCGCCACCATTGTGGCCTTCCGACTAGAGGAGGATGAAGGAAGGATAGGCCTCCCTTCGTTTTGTAGCCATGACTGTGGCAGGAGTGCAGTGAAGGGCATTCTCCTGTCCTTCCTCTCGAAAATAAGTACGTGGTACCTCTTAACCCCTGCAGCGCAGTGCAGGTGTTATCACACCGAACCGCTACTCCGAGAGATTCTCAAGAGACGGACTGGTCGGTCTTTCTGACCCGAGGAAAGAAAAGAGAACAATTCCTCGGGATGACCCAGAGGAGGTGTTCCTGGCAGGTCTGGGGGGCTGCGGTCTGAATCAGCACGTTTCTCGAAAGTGTGCTAGATATTGCCTCGCGTGAAATCCCTCTGCAACTGATTTGTATGGCAATTGAATTTACAGAAGAAAAGATCTGAGTTGTTTTCTTATGAGTAGATACAATGCAGTGAAAGTTTCAAAGTAGTTAAATAATTTTTTGGGGTGGGGGAGCAGCTAAAATGTTGGGTTCTTTAGTTTTATGAACAAGTACGGAGTTCATCTAGGCATATTCGATTAAAAGTATTAAGTCCATTAAGTTTGGATTAAGGGGTTCACATGGTGACTGCGTTAATCTTGGGGCATTTTTTGTTAAGGTGCTGCCTTAAGAAACTAACGTGTTCTTCTTAAATACATAATTCTGTTGCAAACAAAAAGCCAGTTTCAATTCTTAGACACAGTTCTCTCATTTCTACCAGCCCAAAACCTGATGTTTGAACGGTTTCTCTGATCAGTTGAATAAATGTATTGGTATTCCTGAAATATGTCTGAGTATTTTGAAGCATAAAAGATCTGATTTATCATTGTTCTTGGTGGGCTTTGGTATTTGAAATGCAGAAAATTCTGCTGAAGTGGATTATCAGTTCATAGGTTTATCTGACCTGGAAAAATATCTGGTACAAATCCAAAGTAAATGAAGCCTTTTTTTTTTTTTTTTTTTTTTGGTATATTTTTGAAGTAGCATGATTCTTTTTCTGTGGCTTTTAATTTAGATGCTTGTCAGGGAGCTACAGACTTTCTCATGGTCTTTTAGTCTTATCTTTATCATGAAAGTTGTCAAAACAAAATGAGTAACAGTGTAGCACTTCGGCTTTTGACTCTGGTATTTTATATCTTTTTTCAAATTTACAATTTCATCTCTGATTTTGAGTACATTGTGTTTCGAAAAGACTGATTCGTATTGAATTCAGTTAGGGGGAGAGGACCTCACTTTTATTTTCTAATCTCAGTTGCTTATTTAGAAGTTGGAAGGAAGATAATTTATGACTGTTAAATTACTATGTTTTTAATTCCAGGGTAAAGTCTGCTGCTCACTCTTCTATTTCAACTTATTTTACTTTACGTCAAGGTAGTTTGAATCCTCTAAAATTCATTAAATGCAATTTATCTATTGAATCTTCATGTAAGTTTAAAATTTAACCTATTCTAGCATTTTTATGTCCAGCTGAAGAAAATGTTTTGACATTTACCTGTCCAAATCTTTTATGATTTACTTGGTAAGGTTTTTTGTTTGCTTTGTTTTGATTATTTATTTATTTATTTTTTCCTGTTAAGGACTTTTTTTCTCTTACCAGTGTGTTAGTGTGCTGTTACTTAGGGCTGGAATTTTATAGAAGAGTCTGGAATAAAAGGCTGCTTTTAAAACTCATTGGGGGTTCCTTTTGTGTCTTTAAAATTTTTGATTATGCTAGTAGTTGGCTAATCAGATCCTTTGCTCCAGTGGTTTGCTGGGTGCAGGAGGACACTCCCCCAGGACAGAAGGTACATACAGGGAATGTCAGATGATCTTCATTGTGCTTGCTTGCTTTCACTTAGAGCTGGCTTGTGTGCCCTGTAATTCTCTGTCCTGTTTACCGCTTACACACATCCTACGTCATCATGATTTCTTTTGCAGGGGGAGAACTGAATGAAATTCCCTTAAGGGCCTCACTCCTCAGCAGTTCACCTCTGCAGGGGATAGTGGCTCATACTTCCTCCCAGGAGCTCAGGTTCTTGCCTTTTACTGTTGCTGCCTGCAGAACCTAAATGAAACCCTTCTTTGGGAGAATGCTGTTTTCCTACGTATTTTATTCCTGAGCCCGCACTTCCATGTTTGGAAAAAAAAATCTTAGGGGGAAAAAAAAAAGTCCTTGTGAATCAGTTGGCTGATGAATTTATTAAGCCAAAGGCCAAATAGGCATTTGCTCTTTACAAATAGTTCACACAAGCATATGTGTGTTTTTTCCTCGTAGAGAACCATGGCGTCTGGCAGCACCACCGCCAGCGAGGAGGAGCGCAGCCTCCGGGAATGCGAGCTCTATGTCCAGAAGCACAACATTCAGGCGCTGCTCAAGGATTCCATTGTGCAGTTGTGCACTGCCCGACCTGAGAGACCCATGGCATTCCTCAGGGAATACTTTGAGAGGCTGGAGAAGGTAAAAATAAATGGGGGGAGAAGATGACCCAGGCAGTTGTTAAACATGATGCTGTAGAATGTCGCTTGTCTGTACCATTTGGCAGAAAAGGAATTCTGACCGAATAAGAAATCTAAAACAGTTTCAAAAAAGAAATGCAGTTAAGGCATTTGTAGTGACTTTTAACTTTGTGATCAGTGGAATTTATCAGAAAACAAACCCATATGCTAAGTTTAGTTGGGTAACAGAGGGCTTCTGCACAGAGTTCCTTGTAACTATTTTAATCCATAAAATTGATTAAAATAACTAATTAGATAACAGTTGATCAGAAGTAGCAGTTGTATGACAAGAGAAATTCTACAGTACTTGAAAGTAGTGAATGCTTCAGCTAAACAAGTAAACCAGGTACACCTTATCTCACCTTTTAAAACCAATGTAATGAAGCATCTGAGTTTAGTTTCTGACTAATATATCAGAAATTCTGAATTAGTGATGTCCATATTAATACAGATACCAATTTATCTCAGATGAGTCCACTCTAAGGCAGAGATGTTCAGATTGATGGTTGTCAGAATTTTACCTTATTTACAGTTTCGGTCAGGACGTGATTCCTCTTGAAAAAAAATTAATTCAGTTTTTATTCTTTGTTCATCCTCATTGTGTGTATGTCACTGTGACCTAAGCATATAGTCTGTGCTTTTCTAAGCAAAATGATAATCAAGAGCAATGCTTCAATTCACTTCCCTTAAGAAATGATAAATGAGAAAGTCTGGAACGTTAAATGTTTTGAGTGGTTTGATTTGTTTTTTTGTGAATCAATGAGATGAGTTCACAGGTTTTCTTATACATATTGAAGTTTTGCGCATCATAATAATTATGAACCAATTGGGATGCATGTCTTAGATATATGATCATTAATTATCTAATTGTATAATAGAAATGTTTGTAATACATCCGCTCTGTTTGGAGAATCTTTTAAGTAGCATATTTTATCACTGAAAGAATCTGTTTATACTAGGATTTAAAAAATGTTTGGGTAGCTCTCTGATCAGACATTTGCTACTGTTTTCTTGAAAAGCTGTTTTTTTAAAATTAACAACAAAAAACAACTATTCAGGCCCCATAAATGTAGCCTTGCTGTCTTAGAATTGTGGTAGAAAGTCTGGTTTTCTCCTTTTTAAGCAATTTCCAAATAGTTGGTGAAATACTGTAGAGCCAGGCTGCAGTGGGCGTTCCCTGTTTTGAAATAAAGTGTGTTCCTGGAGATCTGGTTCTGAAATGGGTCACTGTAAGGTGATCCCTCTTCGCTTCTGACATCAATAGAAACCATTAAATGAGGGAATGAAGTTGGTGAGACATTAAGTGTGTGTCTTTTTATAGGGAGTGTTGAATGTGTGGTGCTAGTTTCAAAGCCTGGGCTTACCGTGGTGCTGTTTAAGCACTAACCAGCAGGGAAAGCAAGAAACCATTATTAAATAGTTTTTTTGCACATGGGATTTTTAGATTTAACGTGTTTTGTTTGGCTTCTCTACCTTTTAACAAAAGTCAGAGCTGAACATACTCTTTCCTGTAACTCAAGGGTCTTGATTCACTCGCGCACATTCCTTTAGTCGGGCTTGAATGTAGCTATCTGAGCTTTCAAGCAACCAGATTTTCAGCTTTTCAGCAGATCATTGTTCTGTACATTAGGTGTTAGGTTTATATGTCTGAAAATATACAATCACGTTCTTGTCACCTCCTTTCCTGTGTTAACTATGGGTCATGTACCCTCAGCTACTCAATAAGAAATGTGCCAGAAAAGTCCCAGTTGGTCCATTGAAAGCATCTGCATTTTGCCTCAGGCTTTCTCCTGGAATTTAAATTCTCATTTCCGCGTATATTAGCACCTTGCCTGTCTGATAGATCAGAGGAATTTTAATAGCTGTGTCCATTGAGTGTCTCCTATGGGCCGGGTACTGTCTGAAGTGCTTTGCATACACACATACTCATTATTTCAAATGTGTGAGGTAGGTGATCACCACCATTTTGAGAGGCAGCAGGTAAAACTACGAAATGAAGTAATGTGGCTGTGGTCTTGCAGTGTAGTAGTTAGACCTTGTGGCAGCATACAGCCCCCCCCCCTCCAATTTCAGTGGCTAACTACAAAAGACCTTATTTCTGTATCATGTGCAGCTCGTCTGGGCTCAGCCCATCTTGCCTTCTTGACTCCACAGGTCTTGTTCTGGGGCTGAATGGAAGGAACAGTCGCTCTGTAGAGCACTCTGTTGTCAAGGCAGGGAAGGACCAAAAGTCGAGGGGGCAGACCATAGAAGGTGACACAGTGTGGCATGTCCGCTTATATTCCATGGTCAAGGCAAGTCGTATGGCCAAGCCCCAAGTCCATTTGGAAGTTTATTTCATCTACAGGGTAGAGTGGCATGGCAGTGGCAGAGAGGGAACAAGTAATCGTTGAGAACATGTTAAGTCAGTGTTGAGGGGAGTGTGAACTTAGAACTCTAGAACTTCAGAATTGCCGGTATTTAGTAAGTAGACCAGGAGGGCTTGTTTCGTTTTTTTTTTTTTTTTTTTTTTTTTTTTTTTTTTTTTTTTATTGCTTTTGTTTTAATAAGTGGGACAACTAAAGAGGGAAGGGACTGACAGCCGAATGACAACAGCAAGAAAAAGGATATAAAAATGTATCATAATCTGTACTAGAATGTGATCTCAGTTAATGGCTCTGAGTGGTCAAGATGAGGTTGTATCTGATTGCTGTTTAAAGATAATCCATGAAACAGTTAAAAATCACCATACTTTTGGTACTTGAAAATTATTTTAAAAATTCACTTAGGTGTAGTTCCAAATGAGATGTTGTTTGTGTAATTTTTCATGAAATTTTTATGAAACGCCAGTGCCTGGTTTTGGGAGGAATGTGTTTTACTTTTATGGTCTTAAACTAAATTTGGGGAGACTGGACTTTTACAGCTATACCTATAGTTTTAGAGTATGAAATGGGAAAACCTTACTGGTGTTGGCATTACCGACATTGGAAAATGAAGTGAGTTTTCTGAAAAATGTATTTTAAAATATTGGTTATATATTTGCACATGGTTCAGAATTTTACAGGTACAAAGGGTATGACAATAAAACGGATGGAATATATGCAATATATTGCATTTTCTATTTAACTATGTGGTTAACATAGCATATATGTAAGATATGTTTTATATATGTACAAATTATACATTATTATATAATAATATATAAAATATTTTAAAAAGTCTCCTTCCCACTCCATTGTCTTCCTTGAGTGCAGCCAATTTTCTGTAGATTATATAAAGGCATTTACCTACAAATTCAGTTACAAAAGAGTTTCTTATTTTCCCAACAGGTGCATGGCATTCCATTGTATGGGTAGAGATGGTTTATTTAATCACTCCACTGAAGATCATTTTGTTTCCACTGTTTTACTATTATAAACAGTGATACGATGAATAACTTTGTATGTATCTATCCATATCTTGAAATAAATTTCCAGAAGTAGAATTAATGGATTATTTGGTCAAAAAGTAAACTCAGGCGTGCCTGGGTGGCTTAATCCGTTAAGTGTCTGCCTTCAGCTCAGGTCATGATTCCAGGAACCTGGGATTGAGCCCTGCATCGGCCTTCCTGATCGTGGAGAGCCTCCCTCTCCCTGTCCTTCAGCCTTTCGCCTCCGCTTGTGTGCACACTTGTGCTCGCTCTTTCTCTCCCCCACCCCCCCGCAATAAATAAATATCTTAAAAAAAAAAAGAAGTAAATGCATTTGTAATTAAGTAGACAACTGTATTAAAATTGTTTTTATTATATGTTTTTCTTACTGTGGTTTCTTTTTCTTAATTTGGAAATTAGAAAATCCAGAGAAAAGAGAAGAATAAATCCAAACCTCCCTTCCAGAAAAGAATAAAAATCAGGGGTGATTCTACTAATAGAAATTAACATCATTAATATCTTAGTGGTTATTCTAGACTTTGTTGTTGCATATGTAAGTTCTTTGTCTTGATGCCTAACGCAGGGCTAAATACCATGCAGGAGAAAAACTACGCATCCTAATTTCTTTTATTATTATTATTAAGTTTTTTTTTAAAGACTATATGAGAGAGTGCTCGCGTGCGGGCAAACCAGGGGAGGGGCAGAGAGAAAGGGGAACCAAATTTGTGGCTGAGCAGGGAGCCCACATGAGGGGCTCAGCTTCACAACCCAGAGATCATGACCTGAGCCAAAACCAAGAGTCTGACGCTTAACTGACTGAGAACCCAGGCGCCCTTCTTTTAATTTAAAAGAAATTTAAAATTTCGTTTTTATCAAAACATTTTCTGAAATTATCAGTGAATGCTAATAAGTTCATTTAGAATTTGAAAGATGGTTTAGAAATACTGGAGAATGAGTTAAATGAATGAGATTCTGGTGGAGAACACAAACTTATTTATATCAGGCATAATAACTCATTCTTTACTGCAGAGTTAAGAGGAATTTCTAAGCCCTGGGTCTGAAAAACAAGAATGTTAAAAAGAGTTTATTTCAGTTTTTATATGAATTGGTTTAATGACTTTAAAGACAAGTAAACTTCTCTTGGTTTTAATTTTGTCATAAACTCTGATACTAAAGAAGGCTTCTAGTTCTGCTAGGAGAAGTATTGGTAGATAATCTTATTTAAAATTCTTGGTCACCATCACATCATTTCATTGTGAGTTTCTCTTTGAGACTCCAGCAAGAATATAAATTCCACAGGCTTAGGACTCCTTCCTGTTAGTTTTGACACTCTTTTCCTAGCATAGACTTGACATGGCGGATCTAGAGACTCCTTCCTGAATTAATGAAATAATCCAGTGACCTAGACATTCTTGTATCACTTTGCTGTAGCTTAGTGGTTATTTCTAGGTAATATGCTTCTAGTGTGTGTGTGTGTGTTTGGGGAGGTTTCATACTTCATGCTGTCTGTAGCAGCATTCAAAAACCTCGAGATTTTGTTTTCAGTTTTGTTACTGTTGTGTACATTACAAAGCCTTGTTGTCAATCAACAGGTTGTTGTCAAACAACAGGTGTCTCATTTTTTATTTGTGGGTTGTGTCTGTATTAATGGCTTTTCATTATAAAGTATAGTATCTGTTACTGTCTGAGGAAACAGTATAGTCCTTTCAGAGTATCTCTTTTCAAACTTGACTCATTGTTTTTGCATTTGGAATTGGCATTTCCCCCTTTCACATTGGTAATAGAGGAAGAGATTTGAAGCGATGGAGGTTGGTTCTTACTGGGATACGAGAATACCAGATTGACATCCTGAACGATCTCGTTTTATAAACCGGCAATTTTTTTTTTTTTTTCAGGAGGAGGCAAAACAGATCCAGAATCTGCAGAAAGCAAGCTCCCGTGCGGATTCGAGGGAGGATGAAATCTCTCCTCCTCCACCCAACCCAGTGGTTAAGGGCCGGAGGCGCCGCGGTGCTATCAGCGCGGAAGTGTACACGGAGGAGGATGCTGCATCCTACGTCAGAAAGGTGGGCTTGGTGGGCTTGCCGCCTGCACCCTGGGGAGGCGTGTCCAGGACCCCGCGGTAGTCAGCTGACCTCCGGGGGTGAATGTAGGAACTGTTTTGAAGAGTAAAGCACGGATAGGATGGGCTGTGCTTCACCCTTCACGGTTCTTGGGTACTGGTGAACAGGCTTTCTGTAATAACGTGCCATTCAGGCTAGTAACCAACAGTGATGGTTAAACAGTGAGTAATGGCATTTGGGGGGTTTTGCTTTCCATGCGAGGTTGCAGTAGAAGCAGCAGGCAGTACTCTTTTTTTCTCTTGAGTCCTATAATTCATTTTGTGATTTTTCACCTTTTATCCTCTAAGTTTCAGCCTTTTGACTCTTCCTTAGCGTTAGCCATCCATTTTGAGTTATGGTGTTAGATCAAACGGGGAAGAGAATTGTCCTGGCAAGAGGCTTACGAAGGTAGTAGTACATGATCATGGTTAAGAAATGGCTAAGTAGGGGCGCCTGGGTGGTTCAGTGGGTTAAAGCCTCTGCCTTCGGCTCAGGTCATGATCCCAGGTTCCTGGGATCGAGCCCCACATCGGGCTCTCTGCTCAGCGGGGAGCCTGCTTCCCCCTCTCTCTCTGCCTGCCTCTCTGCCTAATTGTGATCTCTGTCTGTCAAATAAATAAATAAAATTTTGGAAAAAAAAAAAAAAAAAGAAATGGCTAAGTATCATAAAATGCTTAGTGTTGCCTCAGAATATTGACCTTGGTTAAGGTGCCGATGGTTTGTTTATTTGTTGACTAGAACCCAAACATCAGCCTTTAAATACAGGCATGGTTGTAGGCAAGGGGATTAATTAGTCAGTGTTTATTGAGTACTTTAATATTTAATAAAGTACTTTAATATTGAATAAAGTATTGAGTACTTTATAGATCAAAGATATTACAAGTGTGTTGTGTTAAATACTTAACACAAAGCAGTCTTGTTTAAATACCGTAATGTATCTTGACATTCAGTTGAAATGCGTGTTCAGACACGCTCTGCTTTTGATTTATGGAATTGTAACTGGACCTTCTATTCTTTTCTAGGTTATACCAAAAGATTATAAGACGATGGCTGCTTTGGCCAAAGCCATTGAAAAGAATGTGCTCTTTTCTCATCTTGATGATAATGAGAGAAGGTACGTGCAGGTCCTTTGTTATTTCAGTACAGTTGTGGCCCCACACTAGTCTCATCATTGTTGCAAGTTTTAAGACTCTTAATAATTGTTTTCCTGAGGACAGTCCAGGCTGAAAAGCTGGGCGCTTTAAGTCTAAAGTTAATGTTTGCAATCCGTAGAAGATGCAGATGGGGTGTAACTTGAGGCCTTCTCTCTCTTGCAGTGATATTTTTGATGCCATGTTTCCGGTTTCCTTTATTGCTGGAGAGACTGTTATTCAGCAGGGTAAGGGCTGCTCCTCCTTGTCCTGTAGTGCTGCGGGAGGTTTGTGTTCCTCCTTCAGGCTACCATTTTCTTCTGTCTTAATGCTACTGGATTTTCCCATTTCTTTTTCTTTCTTTCCTTTTTTTTTTTTTTTTTTTCCTGTGAGTATAGTTGACACACAGTGTTATTTTAGTTTCAGGTGTGCAAATTAGTGGTTTGACAAGTTTATACATGATGCTCTGTTCACCGTATTTATAGTGTCATCTGTCCCTTTATTGGTATTACTGTATTGTTGATTGTATTCCTTATGCTGTCTTTTTTATTCCTATGATTTATTCATTCCGTAACTGGAAGCCTGTATCTCCCACTCCCCTTCACCCATTTGCCCAGCTCCCCACCGCCTTTCTCTTCTGGCAAACATCAGTTCTCTGTATTTATAGGCCGGATTCTTCTTTTCGATTGTTTATTCATTTGTAGGTGTGTGTTTTTGCTTTTGGGTTTTTTTTTTTAGATTCCACTTAGGAGTGGAATCATACGGTATTTGTCTCAGTCTGACTTATTTTGCTTAGCATAGTACCCTTTGGGTCCATCCATGTTGTTTAAAAGGGCACCGTCTCATCCATTTTTATGGTTATGTAATATTTCATTGTGTATATACACCAAGTTTTCCTTGTCCATTCATCTTTTGATGGACGCTGTGGTTACTTCCGTATCTTGGTTATTGTAAACAATGCTACAGTAAACAATAGGGGTCCATATATCTTTTCAAATTAGTGTTTTCATTTTTTTCTGGCTAATACCCAGTAGTGGGATTATTGGATCATATGATATTTCTATTTTTAGTTTAGTTTTGTTTTTTTTTTTTAAAGATTTTATTTATTTATTTATTTATTTATTTGTCAGAGAGAGAGAGAGAGAGAGAGCGAGTACACAAGCAGGCAGAGGCGGAGAGAGAAGCAGGCTCCCTGCCGAACAAGGAGCCCGATCATGACCTGGGATCATGACCCTGGGATCATGACCTGAGCTGAAGGCAGCGGCTTAACCGACTGAGCCACCCAGGCGTCCCTAATTTTTTGAGAAACTTCCATACCTTTTCCACAGTGGCTGTACCAATTTATATTCCCACCAACAGTGCAATGAGGGGTCCTTTCTCTCTGCATCCTCCCCAGTACTTCTTATTTCTTGTCATTTTGACTTTAGCTATTATAACTGGTATTAGGTGAAACTTCAGTGTGGTTTGGATTTGTATTTCCCTGATGATTAGTAATGTTGAACATCTTTTCATGAGCCTGTTGGTCATGTATATGTCTTTGGGAAATGTCTGTTCAGATCCCCTATCCCATTTTTTAATCAGATTGTGTCTTTTTTGGTGTAGAGTTTTTAAGTTCTTAATGTATTTCAGATATTAACCCCTTATTGGATATATGATTTGCACATATCTTCTCCTATTCAGTAGATTGTTTTTTTGTTAGTGGTTTCCTTTGCTGTGCAAAAGCTTTCTATTTTGATGTAGTCCCTTGCTTTAGGAGACATATCTAGAAAAATGTTGCTACAGCCAATGTTAGAGAAATTACTGCCTGTGTTACGCTTACAGGATTTTTATGGTTTCAGGTCTTACATTTAGGTCTTTAATCTATTTTGTGTTTACTTTTGTGTATGGTGTAAGAAAATGGTCCACTTTCGTTCTTTTCCATGTAGCTGTCCAGTTTTCCCAGCATCATTTTTTGAAGAACCTGTCCTTTCCCCAGTATATATTCTCGCTTCTTTTGTCATAGATTAGTTGGTCATATACTTACGGATTTATTTCTGGGCTCTCTCTTCTGTTCCATTGATAGATGTGTCCCTTTTTTTGCTGTACCATACTATTTGGATCACTACAGCTTTGTAGTGTATCTTGGAATCTATCTGGTATTGTGATACCTCCAGCTTTGTTGTTTTTTCCCTCAGGATTGCTTTGGTTATTTGGGATTTTCTGTGGTTCCATACAGATTTTAGCATTACTTGTTCTAGTTTTGTGCAGAATGCTGTGTTGGTATTTTGATAGGCATTGTATTGAGTCTGTAGATTGCTTTGGGTAGTAGGGACAGTTTAACAACATAACTCTTCCAGTCTGTGATGAAATATCTTTGTTTTTGTCATCTTCAACTTCATTCATTAGTGTTTTATAGTTTTTGGAATATAGATCTTTCATTTGGTTTATTGCTTGGTATTTTATTCTTTTTTGGTGCAATTGTAAATGGTGTTTTTAAAATTTCTCTACCTGCTTTGTTACTAGTGTATAGAAAGGCTATTTATTTCTGGCTTTTAATTTTGTATCCTGCCACTTTACTGAATTCATGTATTACTTCTAATAGTTTTTTTGTTGGCGTCTTTAGGATTTTCTATGTATAATATTGTGTCATCTGCAAATAGTGACAGTTTAAACTTCTTTACCCATATGGATGCCTCATTTCTTTTTCCTGTCTGATTGCTGTGGCTAGAACTTCTGGTACTGTGTTAAAAAAAAGTGGTGAGAGTGGACATCCTTGTCGTGTTCCTGACCTTACAGGGAAAGCTCTCAGTTTTTTACCATTGAGTATGATGTTAGCTTAGCTGTGGGGTTTTATATAATGCCTTTAATATATTTAGGTATGTTCCCTGTAAAGTTCATACCTCCTCAAACTATTCCAAAAAGTAGCAGAGGAAAAAAAGCTTCCAAATACATGCTGTAAGGCCAGCATTACCTTGATACCAGCACCAGACAAAGACACTACAAAAAAAGAGAACTACAGGCCAATCTCACTGAGAACATAGTTGCAGAAATCCTAAACAAAGTATTAGCATTAAGCAATACATTAAAAAGACTGTTCACCACAATCAGGGGGATTTATTCTGTGGATTGTAGGATGGGTCAGTATTCACAAATCAATCAGTATCATACACCACATCAGCAAAATGACAAAAGTCATATGATCAACCTAAGTGATCATATTTTTTTTTTTTAAAGTTAAAATCCTTTGAACTAAAAGGTACAATTTCCCTAAAGGACTACTATTTTTCTAGTATCTGATACAGTTTTGTTTATAGTAACTCTTAAAGAATATTCTTACATTTTAATTTTGAATGTCGTGTGGGATTTCAGAACCATGTGTCTTTCATATATCCTTTATATTCATTATTAAACACTTACAGAGTAAAATGAAGTAGGAAGTAGCAAAGCATTTGCATCCTTAATCATACAGCCCATCTATTTATAAGGTTCTGGGCCTTCTACTGATTCTTAACCTTTTTGCCCTGTATACGGACATGGATCTAACCTTATGGGTACCTGCCTGTCCCCCTCCCCGCCCCAGCCTTTTAAAATGCCTTTTAAAATTTATTCGTGAAAAAAAAATAAAATAAAATTTATTCTTGAATATTTTCATTATGGGTCTCCATAAACCATGTCTTTTTCAGGTTAATGACAGTCTGATATTTTGTTAACTTTTTGAGTTGTTTCTTGTTTTGTTGTTACAAATGATGTAGCAATTAATATATTTGTACACATGTAGCTTTTTTTTCCCCCAAAGATATTCTTCACTAGGAGATGTCTAAAAAAATTGATCAGTTTTATGGCTTGAAAAACATATTGCTGGACTTTTTTTTTCCCCTGAAAGATTATGTTAATTTATAACACACTTTCTCTCATCACCTGTATAAAATAAATTTATTTATTATTTTACATTAATTTGGTAGTTCTGATATGTCTCTTTAATTTATATCGTACATCTGACATTTTTATTCTCTTTTAGGTGACGAAGGTGATAACTTCTATGTGATTGATCAAGGAGAGATGGATGTAAGATTTAATAATAGCAAAAATACATTGATAATTGTAGAAGTTAATGTGTTGATATTTATTACTATTAAGAGTTTTTGAAGGGCTTGCATAACCCTTGTATATTAAATTCCATCAACGTCTTTTGATAAATATTTTAATGACACAGAGAAACTTTAAACTACTAAAGATAATTTCTTTAGCTAGACATTAGTTTTTTGTGTTTTGTTTTGCTTTGTTTTTTGGAGAGAGAAAGCATGCACGTGTGCTTGAGAGTCGGGGGAGGAGGAGAGGCCAAGGGAGGGAGAGAATCTTAAGCAGACTGCATGCCCTCATGGAGCTTGATGCGGAGCTCTGTCTCACAACCCTGAGATCATGACCCGACCGGAACTCGAGTCAGACGTTTAACCAGCAGCCACCCAGGCGCCTCTTGGTTTAAATCTTGCTGGAGTCACGGTTGAGGTGTTTGTGTGTGCTCTGTGGTAAGACAGATGGGAGGGAGTCAGTCTCAGTCCTCAGTCCTACGTGGTCATTAGCTCTGAGACTTGGTATAGCTTTCTCGATTCTGTGAGTCTTGTTTAGAAGTGAAATGGGGATAATAACAGCACTGCTGTCGAGGATTATTAGACAGTTCAGTGTCTTCTGCAGGTGAGATGCTTAGTATGGTTACGTGACACAGCACGTGTACGTGGTTGTTAATGCTGTTTACCTTTTTATCCTGGTCATCCCTACGGGAACCTTTTTCTTATCTGGTAATTAAACCAGGTAAATCGCAGATGCTCCGGGTTTATCTAACTCACCATCAAACAGCAGCTGCTTTGCTGTGCTTTCTCAAAAACATATATTCTATTTTTTGAAACAAAGCTCAAGATTCTGCGCCCTTAGAAAGTTTTGTGGGTTTTTAATAGTCCTGTGTTTGCTGTGTATATGGAAAAAACTCATTCTTTGTCATTTGTGTTTTAGGTCTATGTCAACAATGAATGGGCAACCAGTGTTGGGGAAGGAGGGAGCTTTGGGGAACTTGCTTTGATCTATGGAACACCTAGAGCCGCCACTGTCAAAGCAAAGACGAATGTGAAATTGTGGGGAATTGACCGAGACAGCTATAGAAGAATCCTCATGGTGAGACAGTGTGGATTTTCCAGTGCAACTTAGGATTTCAGTCTTTGTAACTGGTGTTTGAGTAATATCACCAGATCTTGTAGAATGAACACCTGGCCAGCAAAAGCATGGGAAACAATTGTGTATTTGTAATGGCCAGGTCCTGTATGGACGTCTGTCCATTTGCCGATCTTCACTTACTTTATCTTTGCACTGAGATAGCTTGATAGGTGCTACTTCTAAGTGCATAAAGTGACTTAAAGCCAGTCAGAAGTAATCCGCTTCCTTAAAACTGCGGGTGGGTTATCTGTAGGACGGACATCCCCTTTCCCTGGAGGAGTGAACAAAATAATGAAACCCCTGGAACACTCTGCTGACGTAGGCAGACTTTTCGAGAACTTTGCGGTGGATTTAGAGAGTAGCTATCGATTTAAGTGCCAGCTAATGGCATGAGTCCTCTTGAGTGATTTCCTTAAATTTGTGCAGTGCCTGTCTGGCTATTTGACAATATGCACTTGGATGTATTTTTAGTACTTTCTGTATTTGGGGAACGTGTATGGATAGTTAAGTATATATGTGCGTGTGACGACACTACAGAGGACTGTGTCCTCTCGCCTTCCCCCCGGTGTATTTAACCTCATAGATAAGACAGCTGGGTTAGGTTTGGGCGATGGCACTGTTTTTGGTGGGAGGTCTAGAAGTGGTACCAGTTTTATTTCCTTACTTTTGTGGAGAGTTGGGGTTGTGGGGAAGTACCCTGGGCTGGAAATATGTTCAGCTATCGTCACACATATAACGTTGTTGTTGTTGTTGTTGTTTTTAAGAACTGATTATTTATTTGGCATTTCACTAATTGGTGATTTTAGGCACCTTCTTTGGCCTAAAATGTTACACTTTTTTTTGAGGAGGGGTTGGTGAGGGGAAAGGAACAGGTAGAGAGAGGATCCCAAGCAGGCTCCATGCCCAACACACAGAGCCTGACCTGGGGCTCGATCTCACAACCCCAACATCATGACCTGAACCAAAATCAGGAGTCGGACTCTTAACTGAGCCACCCAGGTACCCCAGGTTGGTGTTACTTTTAAGAATGAGTTACTAAGCTTTTTATTGAGCTGAACAGAGGGTTTACCATCACCAACCAGAAGAAAAATTTTTAAGTTTACTTAACACTTAATACTTATTACCTCACAGCATTATGTGATAATTACACATTTTTGAGATGACTTTTATATTTTTCGTTTATAGGGAAGCACTCTGAGAAAGCGGAAGATGTATGAGGAGTTTCTTAGTAAAGTATCTATTTTAGGTGAGTTTTGGAAGATTGCACAGAGAATCAGTAAATTGAAGTGTTGGTGATAGTTAAGAAGAACCTGTTGCATTTCATAAAAACTGCTCTGTTTATCAACTCACTTTTTTTTCCTCCTTTTTTCTTTCTTTCTTTTTTTTTTTTTTTGCTAATAGTAATGAAAAACACGTGGGATACAAAGTTGAAGTTTGACTAAGTTAGAAGTAATTTTACAGTGTATTTAATTTGCTAGTATATGACAAACCTCTTAATTAGAAATGGGGGGCCTGAGAAAAGCTTCCTGGAATTGTGTGCTGCTCATTCCTCTGGGAGAGACAAAGTCTAATAGCCCTCCTTTGACAGTGGACACTGGTAGTCGTTCCCCCTGCGAGGTCTGTCTCTCTCACTCCATTGGTGAGTTTATTGGTTGGTTCAGGACAATGAATATTGCCAAGAATGTCTTTTCCCTGTAGAAAGATTAGGTGCCATTTTTTGGCTATTCTCTGAAAAAGTGCTAGAAATGTGAAGTTTAGAGTAAAGCAGGTTAACTCGAGATAATCGTGTGTATTTTCTTTTGTGGCCTTATGATATGGTTACAGCTTGTTCTTGCCTGGGAGGGGTGGGTGTGTGCTGATTCTGAGTTAATAGTCTTCTGCCATTGTTTTGTTAGAACAAATGGACTTTTTCCCTTACTTTTCCTTTCTCCGAAAGGATTACATTTACTTAGTGACTTGGGTTTCATTTTGGCCTTTGAGAACTAATATTACTGTCAGTTCTCCTTGTTGGCTTCATAAGTAAGTTCAACTTGGGATTTAAATGGATAAGTTATTTCTGTGAACCTTTGGAATAGTACAGTTGATGATACGCTCACTTCTGAGTCTTGTAGGTTAGATTTGCATTGATGGTGTTCATTAGGAAGACTTAATGATTACAATTTTTTAACTCCTTTACCATTGAGTGCAGTTGATACAAATTAAAATGGCCACTGGACTCCTGAAATAAGGATCTGAGGGTTGTCTGTAAGTAAGAGGAGGATCTGGCTGAGATTTGAGGTCATTGAAGAGAGGTGCCGTGTTTAATCTGTAACACTAGAATATTGAATGGGCGTGGCTGCTGGATGATTCTCTTTGTAGTTTATTTTTTAACATTTTTAGCAGTGACAATGTGGAGAAATTCTTTTGATTCTTGCCTTTCAGAATCTCTGGACAAGTGGGAACGTCTCACGGTAGCTGACGCACTGGAACCCGTTCAATTTGAAGATGGGCAGAAGATTGTGGTGCAGGGAGAGCCAGGGGATGAGTTCTTCATTATTTTAGAGGTAAAGGTATCTGTGTTTGATGCTTAAAAAAAAAAAAAGAAAAATTGTAAGAGATTTTGTAAAATTACAAAATTATAAGAGAGAAAAAAAGGGCCCAATTCTGATTTATAGTTTGATTTTTTTTAAAAGAATACCTGACAGTTTTATTTAAAAATTATCTTTCACTTTGAAGTGATGCTCTGTGGTTTTCTCCCAGGTCACCGCATTTTATTTTATTTATTAATTTTTTAAAAGATTTTAAAAAATTTTTTTGAGAGGGAAAGAGTGGGGAGGGGGGGGGAGGGAGAAGCTGACTCCCTGCTGAGCTGGGAGCCTGATGTGGGGCTCCATCCCAGGACCCTGGGATCTTGACCTGAGCTGAAGGCAGACACCTAACGGACTGAGCCACCCAGGTGCCCAAGTCACCACATTTTAAATGAGTTTGAGTCAGAATTCTGGAAGGGCTATTCATGAAGTCATAGCCAAATTCTGACCTACTCACTCCTTATGCAAGCCAAATGAAACTCAACCGTGTAGCTTAACTCTTATGGATCTGTACCATCCTTGTTAAAATCCCCTGTTTGGACTGTTTGGCAAAAAAGGATTAAAGGCAAGTATTTCAACTGTAATAATTACTATGTTTTATATCTTCACAATTCATGGAAATGTGTAACAGTTGCTCTTGCCTGCCAAGCAGAGCCAAAGAGCAGATTTTCTGTGAAAGTGGCCCAGTAGGTGCTAACTGGATAATTCAGCAGTTGCACTCTTTCTCTGAAGGGTCAGTTGGTAAGTCATCGAGGCTTTTGTGAACCTTCGGGTTTGTGTTGCAAAGACTCAGCTCTTGGTATAGTGCAAAAGTGACATAGACAGTGTGTAAATGAAAGGGTGTGCTGTTCCTTGTAACATTTTATTTGTAAAAACTGAGCTTGGGTCTGGCCCTCTGGCTGCAGTTTGCTAACCCGAGTCTGAGCCCTCTGGGTTCCTCCATGAGATGAGGAGAGCCTCCCAGTGGGGGCTGCTGGGTAGATGGGGCTTGACAGCTCCTGGTGTGACTCTTCGCAGTCATTTTTATATGGACGGGAAGATTGAAATCACTGCTGGATCCTTTTTTTGGACTTTTTAATTTTTTTGACTAAGTAGCCAAAATGGCGTTGGACATTGTCACCCTGGTTTTAAAGTATTTGTTTTGCCGTTTGGTGATTGTACTGTAGGGTTCAGCTGCTGTGCTGCAACGTCGGTCGGAAAATGAGGAGTTTGTTGAAGTGGGAAGACTGGGGCCCTCTGATTATTTTGGTATGTGGATTTCCTTGAAATAAATACATAAAGTCACCTTTCAGTGAGATAGCATAGTCTCCATGGTCTTTCTTAGTTTTGTCTTTCTCCCAAAGTTTACTTTTTAGTCGTAGTCTCTGAGAGAGAGAGATTTGGGAGTGCCCGCCTTTAACCTGTTAATGCTCAAGTTACTGATGGTCTCCTGTCTACCAAGTTTTTTATTTTTTTTTTTTAAGCGCAGATGTGTGGTTTATCTTAATTTACTGAGTTATTAAGATGGATAAGCCTTGCTTTCTCACTGCTGTTGTTTCTTGTCGATGCTCACCGGCCCCCGTGTCGTCTCCCTTCGCCAGGTGAGATCGCGCTCCTGATGAACCGCCCTCGCGCCGCCACGGTGGTGGCTCGTGGCCCTCTGAAGTGCGTGAAGCTGGACCGACCCAGATTCGAACGTGTTCTCGGCCCGTGCTCAGATATCCTCAAACGAAACATCCAGCAGTACAACAGTTTTGTGTCTCTGTCTGTCTGAGATTGGCCTCCTGTGCCTCCCCCCCCACCCAACCCCCCCGGTCCGGGCTTCACCCCTGCAGACTGCTTTCTCTTCCTCTTCGCAGCGCCACGTGGCTGCTGGTACCGCAGCTTCTTGTCTGTTTCTATTCAAAGTTGCTTTTATTGCACCGTTTTTAATTTGGAGCATTGATCGAATGCTCAGGCACAGTTAAATAAATAGAAAGAGTTCTGTGGAGACCTCGCTGTTACTGCTTCTCTGTGTGCAGTGTTAGTGTTCGACCTAGGCAGCACGTGCCCTGCTTTCTGGTGAGGGTGCATCCCTGCGCCGCGCGGAGTACCGTAGAGTAATGGTGTCCCCAGTGCAAGATTTTTTTTAAGTGACATGATTTTTCAGTTATCATAAGCATATTTTAGACTGTGGCCATATATGCTGTGTTTCTTTATAGAATAAATGATTCCTCATTAAGCTCTGAGGATTAGGAAAAACAGATCTAGAAAAATCTTAGTATAGTAGAAAGACATCTGCCTGTGTTTAAACTAGTTTAAGGGTGGAAAAGTGCCCATTTTTGCTAGTTATTGGATGGATAATGGTCTGTTGAGTTTTGTTTTTTGTTTTTGTTTTTTTTTTCTTTTAAATGGAATTTTTGTCAAGCTCATCCACCTGGTTTTGTCTGTCTCTTGTTATTGTTTCCTCCAATTCTGAAACGTGGGTGTGGCTATCTGTGCCTGCCTTTGGAGTTTGAAACCAAATCATAGACTGCAGATACTGAGTTGTGATTTAACTGCGTCTGCCTCAGCTCAAAAATTGCGATTAGACCTTTATCCAGCTAGTGCCAAATATTCCCAGATGCTGAATCCGGAGTAAGAATTTGAGATCTACAGTCTAGGTTAACTTAGGGCTTTGGCTGAACGTATGACATCCTTCAGTTGGCTCCAGGATTCCCTCCTGTGCTCCCTGAACGCTGGCTGCCGGAGACGGAGTCGGCTGGGAGTAGACAGGACAGATGGAACAGACGTCCCAATAGAAGAATGGAGGTGATGTTGGTGAAGGAGAAATGCCAGGGGGACAAAGTTCAGTGTTGGGGACTCTGTCCCACTAACTTCATTGGGACACGAGATTTAGGAAGTGTTTTATTTTGGTTTTCCCTTTTTCCCTTTTTATGTCAGCTAGAATTTGTGGTGGGTTGGGGTGAGGGTGGGTGTGTCTGTGTTGTTTCAGAGTGGTCTACAAGGCCATCCTGCTGAAAAGGTCTGCTTTTCTATTTAGCGTTTATTTTCTCTGGCAAACTTTTTTTTTTTTTTGTAAAAAACTTGTGTTTTGAGTCTTAATTGTTTTCCAGTATTTTCCAGCCTTATCATCCTTATATGTTATATTATTCCACGTGCACCAATGATACCCAGCAGTTTATTTTTATTATTGTTAATTTTTTTTTAAACAAAATTTCACCGTTCTGTAACATTAGGCACTTTTATTTTCATTGTGATTTATATATAATGTAGGGGTTATATTTGGGAGTGACGGCAAGCATTTTTTTCCATTTGTGTGCAACTGACTCTGATTATTAATCCTCTCTCCTACCCTGCCCCGGGTCATTTAAATTGGTTATGATAGATTTGTTTCATAGATTTGAACAGTTTTAGGTTGTTAATAAGTATAGATCTGGGAAAGAGGTTTTATTTACATTTTAGTGTGAGATAGAAAGCCACCTTATTACAAATT